>JADDOH010020904.1:0-10234 GCA_016648135.1 Agrypnia vestita | reverse complement strand
TATCCTAAAGTGACATGAGAGTACAAAATATAAATATATAATGAATATTTTGAATATGATATAGTTACACGATATACTTTTTGTGATAAATTAATAATAAATAATGTCTTAAAGTTTAAATAAATTGTAAATAATATTCACAACAAAAATGAGATTCAGATTCAAAAAAATGAGTTCCAGATTAGTTTTTGAATAGTACACTGACTAACTAACCATCACGCCGTTTCCTCGCAGGAGTAGGCAGAGAAGATTGAACGCCACACTCTTCTATCCTGGCACACCACTTTTGCTTCGGCCTTCATGCATCTTCTTGTACAAGTTATACGGTTGTTGCGGCTTTTAACGGGACCATCTTCAAATACTTGTAGTATCTGAATAGTACACGATACACTTTTTGTGATAAATTAATAGTAATAATGTCTCAATGATACATTGAATTATAAATAATATTCAGAACAAGATAAAGACTATCTAAAGTCAATAAATACAATTTAGGAATGAGTTTCGGATAAACAAATTATTGAACATTATACAATACACGTTTTATGATAAACTTTTAATAAAAAAATTTCAAGACAGCTGTTAAAAGCCAATACGTTTGCCTTTTGGCGAAAATATAAGCTTAAAGTGTTGACACTTGGAATGAAGAAAATAGTATATGTGTGTGAAACAAATTACTTTCTACTTACTTAAAAAATATTATTAGTACAAATATACTATAATATAATATTTATCACGTTTAGCTTGACAAGTGCACAATCTTATTTAATAGAAATCAATACATAATTGTTTTGATTACGCCTACAAATGGGAACAGACTCGGGTCAGTTTTAGATGTAAGGCTTAACATAATATGTTGATATTACCTACACCACTCGTTTAATTTTTAGACGAATGTGAATATGTATTAATTGAATTAAAAATATATTTAGCAATACTTTCTCAAAGCTTTGACCTAAAATACTCTGTTAGTTAGGGCCGCTTTTTTCCACTAATGCTATTAAATTTTCTTCCGTCTACACATATATTGCCTTTTTAGAGGTAAAACTCACTAACAGCAATATTGGCCAAAATGAATTATCAATACAAATATTCATATTTTTCCATCGCTGTTCCAGGTAAAAATCAGTAAATGAATATCCGTATATCGTGTATCCTATTTATAGTTATTTAGTGGAATAAATCATAATTTGAACATTTTCAATAATTTTAATAACACATTTTGAATGTTTAAACCTCATTTTCTTAATATAATTAATAGAAATAAAGTCACCACAAAATTATTTTGCTGTGTTTGAAGAAGTCATTATCTTAAACCTACTCCAATGTCAGTCAGTGAGTTTTACCTCTAAAGGTATGATAATATAATGTTGCAAATATCTTACCAAGTAGTTACCTGATGATGCTAGATTGGGACTGTATGGAGAGTAATCTCGCGTGATTTTTGTTCGTATTTCTAATATAAGGTTTGATACCCATGTACCCTAACCTTAAGCCTTTCTAAGCCTTCTAGATTTTTTGAAGGAATCTTTTAACACTATGAGATGACTGTGAGAACTAATCTTTATGGCTAGAAGTCATAAGACAGAAATCTTGTTAGCTAATTTTTTAATTGACATCTCTGGATTGATCTTAATTTGATTTCAATTTCGTAAACCATTTTGCATTGACGAACTTCGGTATTTCTGTAAATTGCACAAATGCTTCTGGTTACTGTGAATGTAAATTTTTTTAATGAAACTTATATTTTTGTGAACTAAACTATTGTGTTAAACTTATATTAAAATAAAATTGTGTAAGAATAGTTTTTTTAAGAAAAAAATCCCTTCATTGTGAATGCGTTTTCTTTGTATAGTTTTATACAAGTGATATGATACTTCGATACAAAGACGTGCATTCAAAGAAAAACTGACTGAAACTATAAAGTTATTCAGTTAAATAAAAACGTAATTTTTTGGATAAACCTAATATTTTGATATTGATATGAAACAAGTTTTGAATAAAACAGTTCACTTTTTACTCCCTTTATATTAACTCGTGGCGTCTGCTTGCTTGCTTGCCGGCTTGTCATCAAAAAAAATCTTTGGATCGATTTTTGACCCTTTTCCCGTGATCCAATCGAGCTGAAACTTGGCAAGTAGACTTGTGGCGACGATCAAGAAGATCTATCAAATTTTTGTTAAAAAAAATAATAATTATAGTATAATTTCGGATTTTTAGAAATTTTATTGGTTTTTTCAAGTTGGAATCATTAGAAAAGTTTGATTAGCAATGGCGGCCGGATAACGTCGCGGAATGTTTTCTAAATTTGAATTACTCCGTCGTTGTACATAATAGGTACTTCACTACGAATGTCGAAAATCTAAATTGACTGACAAATGTTTTTAGAATTTAATCTTCATGAAGTATCTTATCAAAGCTCAAAACATCTGACATTTTAGAAATATATTAAATTACTGTAAGTTTAGTGTTATGTTATATGTTTTAATTCGTCTTTAATTGTTGTTATATTTTATTAAGAAAGGGAGTATAATAAAAACTTGGGTTACATATTTAATTTTTGTTTCGTTTAAAATAATCTTGCACTAGAAAGTTATTTGTGATTAAGAATGATTATATTAGGTCCTAACATATGAAATTGGCGTTTTGCCGTACTGGCAAATTTGATCTCAAATATCTTCTCTTTGGTTAGGAATTCCAAATCCAAATTTATACAGCTATTTACTCATGTATTTGTGTTTTGAAAATTATAATTCATTTGTTTTTTTCTTTGCGTCACTCAGTTTACAAAATGAAAAACTTGAAATATCGCGTTATTTACGAGTACGAGTTCCACCGTGGCACCAGTGCTGCAGAAACGGCTCGAAGGATTAATGATGTATATGGCGACGGTGCCGCAAAAGAAAACACAGTGCGTTTTTGGTTCCAACGTTTTCGTTCTGGAAATTTCGACCTGCAGAACAAGCCCCGTGGACGGCCGGAGACCAAAGTTGATACTGAAGAATTGAAGGCTATTGTGGAAGCGGATCCATCGCAAACCACATCCGAGTTAGCTGCAGGCTGCGGTGTTAGTGATAAAACTGTTTTAATCCACTTGAAGCAAATTGATAAGGTGAAAAAGCTTGAAAGGTGGGTACCTCACGAATTGAGTGAAGCAAATAAACAAACGCGCGTTCACTGCTGCGTTGCATTACTCAACCGGCACAATAATGAAGGGATTTTAAATCGAATCATTACCTGTGATGAAAAGTGGATCCTGTACGATAATCGGAAGCGCTCATCGCAATGGCTAAACCCTGCCGAACCAGCCAAACTATGCCCCAAGCGAAAATTGACTCCAAAAAAGTTACTTGTGAGCGTTTGGTGGACTGGTGCTGGTGTCGTTCACTACAGCTTTCTTTAATCTGGCCAGACGATTACGGCAGATGTCTATTGTCAGCAACTGCAAACCATGATGGAAAAGCTAGCTGCTAAACAACCGAGGCTGGTTAATCGCTCTAGGCCACTGCTGCTTTATGATAACGCTAGACCACACACTGCACAACAGACGGCTACCAAATTAGAGGAGCTGCAATTGGAATGTCTAAGACATCCACCGTACTCTCCAGACCTTGCCCCAACAGATTACCATTTTTTTCGAAATTTGGATAACTTCTTGCAAAGGAAAAATTCAACTCCGATGGGGCAGTCCAAACAGCCTTCAAAGATTTTATTGATTCCCGTCCGAATGGTTTTTTTAGTAAAGGGATCGATGAACTACCTATGAGATGGCAAAAGTGCATAGATAGCAATGGTACATACTTCGATTAAATAAATATATTATAATAAAAAAAAATCGGCTTTATGTTCCTCCCATACTAAACGCCAATTTCATATGTAAGTACCTAATATTACAGTTATTATTATTTTTCTTTGGGTGACGCCGGCTTTTTCTCGATTTTCCATTAATTCTGTTAAATGAAATCTCATTGACTGACAATTCAAGCATATTCCAATTCCGAGGAAATAAAGACTATCGGAGATTTTGGTCCATTCTTTCTGCCTCCAATTACTTCCGAAACATTGATCTTCAACAGCTTTTTGCAAGAAAAGGCAAACGCTTTTTTTTATCAAACAGTGTTTTATGGGGAAATAATAAAAATGGCGGCGCCCTGCGCATCCCAATGGAGCAAAATAGAAATAAAATCTATATGTGACCCCATTCCAAATAATTCGACGGCCCTAAAAGGGTATTCTTTTGAAAATGAATTTTTTTTATTTAGAAAAATGCTTGACGTGTATTGTATACTTGTAAGGTTACTAGCAACGTGATCGTTATCAACCGTTTTCTATGCATTGCTGGATGAAAGCCTCCCCATGTATCACTGCCACGTATTTCTGCAGAGTTGCAGCAGCAAGCCGATTCTGCTTTTAATTACACCCAACACTTTTTTTTAACGTTATTTACGAAATAAAACCGTGTAAACGTATACAGGGTTATTTGTAAAACATTAATAACCTCGCAGGACTATATTTCTGCCTTTATTGTGAGTCGAAAATGTTCAAGCTATCTTGATCTAATATAAAGAGTTATGGAGATATGCGACATCAAAGTTTGCATTTTTTAAAAAATATTTCTGACTTCTTTTTTGTAAAACATTGAACTATCATTACATTATTCATCCGTTTCATTCATCATCAAAGTTGAATAAAATGATAAAAACGCTAAAAATTTTCCAATTGGAATTCGAAGGTTTTTATTATTTTATTTTACTTGTATTAAAGAAAATGAATTTTTCATATTTGATTTAAATAATGTAATGATAGTCCAACGTTTTACAAAAAATAAGTTAGAAATATTGAAAAAAATAATGCAATTTTTATGTCGCATATCTCCATGACTATTGATATTAGGTCATAATAGCTTGAACATTTTCGACTCATAATCAAGGCAGGAATATAGTCCTGCGATGTTATTAATGTTTTCCAAATAACCCTGTATATTTATACGAGTATTTTTTTGGTGTAGTTTTATAATACTACTAGAACCCTAATTTTAAGTGAAATTTTTTTGACAATTTAATGGATACGCGCGCATTTCATAGTCTCGCATTTCCGCTACATGCTGCGTATCCTATCCACCTTTGCCCATCTTCTGTTACAATAAAAAAAATTACCCCGAACGCGCCGAAAGAAGTACAACTTCAAAAAATATTGGCGACACAAACGAAGTGAAAAGCTTATTAAGTAACTATTCATTACTACCTGATAACAGACGCGCACATTTATGACCGACTGGAAAATGATTGCTTTCGTCACGTCCATAATATTAAAAATTACTCATTTTTATAAATGATGAAATTATTTTGAGAAATCGTATTAGAATAAATATTTCATGTAAAATATAGTTAGTATTCGCTATTTTTATGTGGACCGTGTTATTTCAAAATCGTTTAGAAAAAGATGGTTGTACATTTTGAACGGTCAAATATTCGGAAAGAATATTTTTCTGGTAATATGAGGGTGTTTCGTAGTTAGTAGTAAAAATTGACGGAGAGTCTTCTTCGTTCAATTTTGAATAGAAAATATTCTTTACACTTCGACAGATACCGAGATAAGCGTCATCAAAATTTGCAGTTTTTTCCAATATTTCTGACTTATTTTCTGTAAAATAAATAAATGGAAATTTTATCGCTTTAAGATGTTGTTTGAAAATATGATTGCTTTAGTTATTTCACTTCTCAGCTAAAATATTGTTAAATAAATTGCCAATAGCTTTTTAACGTAAGAATGATGAAATCCCAATTTATATAAGCATAAAAAAATTTACGGAATAAATTTTATATTGTTCATCTAATGTGTGTATGGTTACTTAATTACTTTAATTACTAGTTGTAATGCCGTCTGGAGAAACGAACATATGCTCAAGGAGAGCAAAGTGAAGATATACAAGACCTGTGTCCGCCCAATCATGACGTACGGTATCGAGACAAGGGCTGACACTACCAGAACAAAAAATCTCCTAAGAACAACTGAGATGAAGACTCTCCGACCCATTGCGGGACTGACAATCCGAGACCGAGTGAGGAATTCCGAAATACGAAGGACTTGTGACGTCGAGGATATTGTCCGATGGGGAAGATCTAGAAGACGTTACTGGAGAGATCATGTGGAGAGAGCTTGTACTGAGAGAGTAGTGAGCATAGCAGCGAACAAGTTGCCGTCTGGTACCAGACTCCCAGGAAGACTGCATAAAAGATGGCGAGATAGCTGGACATCTGTATCCCAGGAACAAGCTCCGAGCAATGACAGGACGCAGTCCTAGATGAAGCAGAAGAAGAAGAGGAAGAAGACTAGTTGTAAGCCGTCAAATTATTGAGGAGGCCAAGACCCACCAAGGTTGTAGTGCCAAGAATGATGATGATGATGTAACCGGACAAAAATGACGGAAATTTTACATGTCGGTTCCTAAAGGCCAGACGCATAATTAAATTATTATAATTGGAATATTATTTTATTATTGTTCCCTTTATGATGAATATTTTACTAAGAACTAACATTAATAAACTTGTCTACTTTATTCTAACCTACCTAAGTTGACATAGTAAGAATTTGACCATTCTATGTCAACAAGTAGGTAGGTACTTATCTAATTTATAAAAATACAAACACGGATTATTCAGGTTATATGAAAAAAGTATTGATATATAATAGATCACTGCAGAGTAAATAATAAAATCATTTGGTTAGCTAAACTTTTGAACATATTTGTCATTTTCTTCTATTTTATTTTATTATTTTGTTTTTAATTTCCACAATTTAAGTAATGATATAATATGGTGATTTAATGAGAATGAATTAAAACTATATTTTTCCTTACTTATATCTGAAATACCTACACTTTTTTTAATTAATAAACTTTTTTCATCCATTTGAATATCCTTGGTCGTGTACTCAGTTTCAATTTCTTTTGTAACATTAAGTAACATTTTCCCATTCGCTGCTGGTTATTATATCAAAATTTTCCAAAACAACTCATTATATATTTATAAAATTCTTCGAGATATTTATACACATTTAAAACCATTGACGTATTATAATATAGACACGTTATTCCCATACTAGCCATGTAGCAAATATTGCATAGAAAGAGACAAAAAATCACGGCACATTTATTTCACAAACGATCCGCATGTAGACAGAAAAATAAGGTAATTTGAAGTCACGGTGACTGAAATAACATACTCATTCTTACAATAGTGTATGATACTGTGTTCCTTTTTTCCCGGGAATTTTTTTTCGGCGCAGCATCCGTTCGATAACGAATGCAAAGAAGGCAATTACCTTAATTTTGAGTTGCCAAGATTTCACGCTTGTAACATATCTACAGTTTATTATATCATTGTTTAAAACTATCTCCTTTGCTTGACCTGAAATCGATTATCCCTCTCCAAACTTAGACATATTGGCGATTTTGTGGTCACCGTATCTTTTGGCAAAATATTAAACAAATAAACGACTGCCGCGCGCAGGTCAGAGTGATACTGAAGCGGCCAATGGAGTTTCTTTAAAAAACGAATACCACTGCAGAATATACATGTTACAGAGGGTATTACACACTAAAGGTACAGATACACATGCTTCTTTAGTGGCATGCTAATGAGCATGCCACTAATAAGCATGCCCTAACAACTGTACACACTTGCTCATTACTGGCATGCGTATTAGTGGCATGCTCATAAATAAGCATGCCCAAAGCTACAATCAAACACACATGCTTTTTAGTGGCATGCTCTTGTCATAGAATAGAGACGCTCTTCTTCAAAATGGAAACTTTGCAAACTGAAATAGAAAATTCAAGTGAACCAATAAATCAGAAAGTTCCCGAGTTTCCATCCGCACATTTTTAATTTTAGTTTATATAATTTTTATTGTAAGATTTGAATCATTCATGCCTATTAATAAAGATTCGTAAACATTATTTCTCACTATATTATTTTTACGCAACGGTGACTGAGTATTCCACAGACATTCGTGATTCCTATAATAAGTCACGAAAAGTAATGTTTTATCATCTCCCCAACGCGCCATATTTGTTTCATCTGTCGCGGACTGAGAAGATCGCATTGATAATACTAGCCGGGAAGCCCGCGAATGACATAAGCATGCTCATAAATAAGCAAGTCTGTTCACACATGCTCCAAAGATACCCATTCTATATGGTGAATGACAGTGGCATGCTTATAAATCAACCGGCGGTTGATTTTTGAGCATGCTACTAGGTGGCATGCTCATTTCTAGCAATGTGCGTACACACATGCCACTAATAAGCATGCCACTGTCAAGATCGATACTGCCGCATGCTCACGTGCTACTAAATAAGCATGTGTATCAGATGCCTAATGCAAGATGCGTTCTCACAGGGAACGGACATTACTTTAGTTGTCTCAATCTAATCAGACGCTCCCGTAATATATGTACGTCTATAAGCTTACGATCATTAACGCTGGTGACACTATCTTATTTCCAGCCAGCCATTTGTTCTGGAGCAATCCTGACTTTATTTGTTAAAAAAAAAAATACATAAAAACCACGTTTTTATTATACTCCCTTTCTCATTTACTAGTGGAAACTGATTTGGCACTTGATCTACGCGTTGGGCTTCGGTCGGGCGACGCTACGAAAGGGAGTAATAAAAAATTTCCAAAAATCCAAAATTATACTATAATCAGGTTTAGTGTCTACCACTACTTACCAAGTTGCATGAAAAACCGTTAAAAATTTGAAAATTATCAATTTTTTTTAACGAAAATTTGATAGATCTTCTTGATCGTCGCCACGAGTCTGCTTGCAAAGTTTCAGCAGATTGGAACACGGAAAAAGGGTTAAAAATCGATCCAAATTTTTTGCGTCAAGCTGTCGTCACGAGTTAATATAAAGGGAGTAATGAGGAACAAGCGGGTAACTAACAATACTTATATTTCTAAGGAATTTCTTTCTAATTATTTCCAAAATTGGTAGGACAAGAGCGTGAACCGATTTCATTATGGTAGCATGTTTGTGATAACAATCTCGATTCCTGTTCTATTCACATTGGTTCAAAGCAACTTTGACTAGTTGGATCTTAGAATTTCCTGTGTTTGTGAATGTGTTTGACATCAGCGCGCCCAAGTTAATTGCCTCGTGAACTACCTCGCATACATTCATTTGACAAATTTGCGGTTACGAATTGGTACTATATTCAACAAGATATATTACGTTTGCATCTGAAGCTATTCTAGTACGTCGCACCGTAATACAGAAGTTACTATTTTATTTCTAGCATATGTGTATATCCTAAATTACTCTTTTTATTTACATATCTTATTCTGCATTGTGTTGAAGATTATTTAAATTATTTTCGCTTGGAAATATTTTTCTCACTTACTTACTATCACGCCGTTTCCCCTTGGGGGTAGGTAGAGACGGCAGAGCTCCACTCTTCTGTCCTGATACACTTCTCTCGCCTCATCCACATTCATACATCTTCCCATACAAGTTCGACGATTTTTGAGGCTCTTAACATCCTCCATCTGGTTAATCTGGTCATGCCACGTCTTCCGCGGTCGACCTCTCTTTCTGGTGCCGTCAACACTTGCGTCATGTATTTTTCTTATCATTCTTTCCTCGTTTATTTGCTCAACATGCCCAAACCATCAGAGCGACCCTTTTTTCATTCTATCGACTATGCCAAGATCAGCTTTACATTCTTCCCTAACATCTTTATTTTTTATATAAAATTAATAAAAATAAACTAAGTTTCACCACTTTTGTATTGAAAATATCAGCATGTTTCAGAGCCCACGGCTCCTTTGTCAGGATACAATTGTATACTAACAAAATTAAATTCAAAATTCGAAGTAGTTCTATATCGAATCGTGAACACTTCATGATAACCTTTTTAACGCCTGTGTGTCGGTGATGTAACGTAGGTCTACCTGTCATACAAAATATGAAATATCTACCTTATTTACGAAAACTAAAACGTCACATTTTTTGTAATCATCGAATAGACATTTTCACACCAAAATTACTAAATTAAACTGTTAGGAATGTACGGATTTTTTAATTAAAAAATATTTATTCATTACTCTCGTATTTTCGGCCAGTGTGTAAGAGAGAGCAGTATATTATGCATCGCAGTTATATCGAGCAAGAAAGAGCACGACAATACCATACATTTCATATAGGACAGAGATGGCGGTTGCTTGTGTTT
>JADDOH010020901.1:0-11645 GCA_016648135.1 Agrypnia vestita | reverse complement strand
CCATCACGTAAGGTTTTTCCGCAAAACGCAAAATACTGTGGGATTGCCTATCTTAAGGCGCAAAACGGGGTTTATTGCCGAAATATATTTTTTTTATTAATTCCAACTTATTATAAGAAAATGTTATGTTTTTAGACTGAAACAAAACATAAAGTAAGTCATGACGATAAAATTAGTCAGCGTTGAATTATATATATGGGAATTTTCCATAGTTAGTATGGAAAATCCCCATATATACAAATGCCGGAATTCCTAAGGTGCCCACTCCCTTCCATGCCCTTTCATTTATTTATTCATCTTTCCGCAGTTTTTCTTTTAAAGTCCACGATTCCACATCATAAAGAAATATTGAGTGAACTAACACCTGAACCTTACAAGCCTGACTTTGGTTGTTCTGTTGTGGTCTAACATGAATGATAAATATTAAATATAGACTGACATTTATGGCTTCCCACTTATTAGTCCTGTGGACATGCCACTTTTCACTTATTGATGTATTTGCCGGTCAATGTGATTAATAATATTTCAATAATAATTAGAAATCCTAATCGAATCCATTGTTCCTGGTCACGGCACCACAAAACCAAATCGTGTATTCAATGAGATATGAACTACAATTAACCGCAAATGATGATTTGGAATGAAATGTTCGTTTGTTTTGAGAATTAACTAATAAATTTTGCTTCATGTCTAATTTTAACTTTTATTGAATCAGAGCTTCCGAACAAAGTTATCCGTATTAACCATACGTTTCAGTTTAACATAACTTTAGAGAATCAATAATATGAGGTAACTTTAGCATAACATCTAGTCTTGTGGTGTATATGATTAGATCGATTATTTTTATTTGGCAGTATCCTAATAATCGTATATTGACTCCTATTATGTATATAACATTGTACACTGTCAATTTTGACGTGGTGAATATTATAAACGATAAAATTTAAAAAACTAATAGAATTCAGTTTATTTCATATGTGTCTACTAATTTCTACATTCAAAATGTCCAAACAATAAATTAAAGCAAATATTTCCATTATCAAAAAAGGTATTCGATAAAAATACATTTAATACTGGCCGCAATAAAAGGGTAAATTTATTTTCCCGTACATATTTGTGACACTTTTCCCGTTTTAATATCACTGATGTTTTATTACAAGCCAATAATACCAATCTCAACGGATTCAGGCACAGCCGAGATATTTCCAAAGTTTTCTGGAAAAAACTTGATAGAAGTATAATCAGAACAACGGAAGTTATTCACTTTTTTCATTTTATTATAAATATTCTTTAACATGTTACTTATAATATAAAGACATAGTAAGAAACAAAATAGGTCGTTTCTTGTATGTTTTCGCTTCTTATTACACTAGGTATTCATATAGCTGTTCTATAAGTGTGGATATACCTGTTTGATTCATGGTAATATGAGTTACATAGGTTTTATATTAATAATAATTGAATTTTTATATAAAACCACTATTAAATGAATAATCAACTTGTTCCGGGGCCAATGGTCCCTTTAATTTAATCATGATACCAGTACAGATACACTAAAAATTTAAAATAGATAAGTAAGAAAAGTATATATATATATATATATATATATATTAATATATATATATCTATATATATATATATGGTAGTTGAATACTTATTAGGAAGTGATATGAAAACAACAGGGGCAATATAAGAACCGGCAATAATAATAAAATAAAATATGGTCGACCAATATAATGTATTTAGAGGGGGGGGGTTGGAGGGGAGAAGGGTGGTTGTCATTAATATTACACTAACAACCGTAATTATTTTAATAACGGAGATGATGATTAACTATTAACATAGACTTTATTTAAGCGTTGTAATTTGATGATGTTTTTGATGTTGTTAATCATTTTTAGTCAATTGTTTCCTGGATTGACACATGGTTTTATTTGTTATCTCGTTTGGTATTTTAGTAAAAATATTTAGTAGTAATTTGGTGTCGTTGTCTTTATATCTAGTATGTTATTACGTCAATGGAATCCTAATGGATTATAATTAATCTATGTACACATATAATATTTAAATAAACAATTTATTGGAGGGTTTTTTTGGCATCTTCTGATCGTGATTAAAGAAAGTTCATTAAAATTTTCCGGAAGCTGTATTATGAGATCCTCATCAAAATCTACTAAATAAGAATATAAGAGCTGTCTCCAAAACGAATAAACTCGTTTAATTTTTTAAAACGACACTTTTTTGTGAGACGAAAATTTTAATGAAAATTTTCTAAAAATAACAGACAGCCGCCGTATAAATTGCCGCCAGGAATTTTCCAGAAATATGATCGGGTCCGACTCCACCTCTCTGCTGTAGAATCACAATTTCATTAACTGAAAATGTGTTTGTATTCGGAATATATTTAATAATGATGTAATCGACTATTTTTTGAAAACAATAACACTTTTAAAGCGTAACCTTTTTGATGAAATTCAAACAGTCAACGGTATGGAAAAAACAATAAGCTTATAATAATAACGTAAAATGATATATCCATTGTGTGGTGATATATCCATTGATGGGTCCGCTCTGTACTAACTACTACAATGTAGTACTACATTACATTGAAGCGTACACTTTACACCTTTTGAAGTGTAGTGCACACTACAAACTATACACACTTCAGAGTTATTGAAAGTACATTCTTCAAATAGTACATTTTACGTGAAATTTTTGGAAAGTTGATGTGGATAAATGAAGAAATTTTTGGAAATCGGAACAACCCCACCCCATGGTTTGAAAAATGTTGGGACTGAATGAAGAAATCTCCAGAAATTGTTATTTTACCGAAAATCGACATATTAATATATTTTTTCTGGTGACCTTTCTTTTTATACACCAAACTTTTTATTTTAGGAAAAAATTACTTCACTTCATTAGTATTAAAATTTTATAGTACTGATATTGTTCACTTCATTAATACTACAATTACTTCACTTCATTAATATAACAATTACTTCACTTCATTAGTGCTACAATTTCGAAGTACTATAATTAGTTCACTTCATATAGTTTTTACTACAAATGTAGTGTACACTTTGTAGTCTTCAAACTGGTGAACGTGTGTGTGTGTGTTGTAGTCTTCATTTTGAAATATCGTTTTTCCCTTCGCTAATCCAATGAACAAGTTGACAGAGTCTCTTTAATCTAAGACATTCAATTTTTATTCGTATATGTCATAGTCTATTATCATATATTCGTATTGGTCGAAGTCTATTTTCATAAATCAGTATTTATCGTAGTCTACTACCACAAACTCGTATGTATATGAGAAGAATGCATATAAAAGTAGAGGAGCAATATCCGACTGATGTATTTCTGATTCAAATACAAAAATCCTGTCTAACTAATCAAAGATTTTTTCAGGAATCTATGAAACTTACATTTTATTGGAAATAAGAATATTATGTGACATTTGTGTATTTTTACTTTTTTAATAATGTCATGATAAAACTGCACATAAAATCACATAAAATGCTCTATGTAAAAACTAGCTAACTAAATGTTTGATATTATAATAAAAAAAGGGGCGATTGGCGGGGAATTAAACAGGGATTAATATGTGGCAGCCAAGCACTCAACCACTTTAGTTATTTCAGTTTATAATTTCATTTTTAGGTTGTGAATATTTGGATATTTCTGAATAAATAAATATTGTTGTATTTATTAATTATTATCAACGCTCTAGTGGGCTTTTACAGTGTTATAAAAAGTTAAAGAATTTCATACACAACTAACATAAAACATTTTTTTAAATAAGCAATTGTGATAAAAATACGTTTTATAATACTAAACCAAAGAAGCAATAAAAGTAAAACATATTTAAAAAAAATAAACTATTAGTTAAAAAGGAAGGGTTATAATTGAAAACACCTTTGACAAAAATAATAATAAAATAAATTAAAGAATAGTGACTAAAAAGTTAACTCAGAACGGTACTAATACGAAGAAAATTTTTTTTAGTCCATTAAATTGTCTCAATTCTACTGACATATTCCAAGTCTTAAGTAATTCATTAGTTCGGGTATGCTCCTACAACGAAAAATGTTGAACGAGTTTCGAAAACTTATTCCCAAGGCGGTGCATGCGTGATATCAGTGAATTTAAGCCATAGTTATTCCTGTGGATCCCTACAAAGAACAGTTCGTGATGTCTCGTTTGTCTTTGTTTATTATACGAAACCACCTGAATGAGTTTTTTAAGCAATAAAGTTCGTCGTTTGTTAAAACAAGCTTTATCGAAGGATTATTGATAGAGTAGGAGCTAGCGACTGCCAGAATTCCGTTATAGTATCAAACCTGAAATATTTTCTCTAGATGTACACCATAGTAGGTAAGAAGGTGTGGATATTGTGACATTTGAGTTAGGGACATTTTGGCAGATAACAGGTAATACAGGTACAAGGAAATGTAGGTATCAAGTAATATTGTTAAATAGTGGCCCGAATAAAATACAAAAAATTCTGATTTCTTACTATAACATAAATAACACGATTATTTATAGAGTTTCAAAGCGTCAGGCGGAAGAAATGATCCGCGAAAATCATCTGGAAATCATAAATATGAGTGTATAGTTCTGTCCGGTTAAACATATTAAAAAAACAAGTTTGTTATTCTTACGTTTTAATTACAATTTTTTTGTATCTGTATTACCTGTTATGTGCCAAAAATCCCCCGAACATAAATGCCATAATATCCAAACCTTTAACCTTATTACTGTGTAGAGAAAATATTTCAGATTTGATACTATAGCGTAAGTCTGGAGGTCGCTGGCTCTTATCTATGATATTATTATATTCCGAGGTAAAGAAAACTTGTCAAATTTTACTATACAGAATATATAAGTAGCAATTTACAAAGCTTAAGTTGTCAGCACTCGAAGAAAACTGAAGTAATTATGCACATTTATTCTGTGATAATCTGTGGATATAATGAAATGGAAAACCTACGATAAAAATCCACATGCCGACTCTATGAAACATCCACGTAAAATAATTTTGTCGCGACTTTCGTAATGTCCTACTTAAAATGTTCCCCAACGACGCGACGCACAAAGGTTGGAAATTAGATTCTGTGCGCGCAAAATTCAAAAAACGAAAGTCGTAATAAAAATAAAATATATGCAGCAAAATAAACTTAGTTCCTTGGGTAATAAAGTCCCACTAGTACCAAAGTGGTGTGTTTATATTTTTGAATTATGGAATCGATAAACTTACGTAACTTGTTTAGCATAATCCACATTTTTATTCAATTAATATTCTACAAAGCCAAGATTTGTTTTTAACAAAATAGCGTAAATTTTTTCTGCATGCCTTAGACTGCCAAAACTGGGATTGACCTGTATTGATTCTAATTGTTGTAAACTATCATTCTCTAATATCTTATCTACAGATTTAAAATCAATCGGAGTGCACTTCGGTGCGCCTGTATTCAAAATTTTATTATTTTCGAACTCTCGGATTACCAAGGAAAAAACTGTTTGGAGTATGGTTAAAGGAGGAAGACTTTTCTAAAGGAAGTAAAAAAGATGTTTTAAGGGCGATTAATACAACAAGGTATAATAAAAAAAACTTTGTTAAATTTTTCTGGTCAAATACGTCGAAAGTGGATCAATTGTGGACGTCATAAAGACAAGTTTAGAATTAAATATAAATTGTGATTAGGTGGTATTATCAAGTTTTCAATACTACGTTTATTTTATTTTTTATATCTTTAAATTGGTTTATTATTATTATTTAATGGGTGTAGAATATAAATAAGCACTAAAATAATTTCGCTCGCTCAGATTATCTTTTCCGACCACTGTGCGACGCCGGCGCCGACGTCGGGGTTATTTTTATTTATTTTGGGGTTATTTTAATTTTTCAAACGTCAGTGAAACACGTTGGTAGATGATATTTAAATTTTTAAAGTA
The DNA here is from genome assembly GCA_016648135.1 of Agrypnia vestita. Lineage (NCBI taxonomy): Eukaryota > Metazoa > Arthropoda > Insecta > Trichoptera > Phryganeidae > Agrypnia > Agrypnia vestita. The sequence continues at coordinate 5,690 of JADDOH010020901.1, read as the reverse complement.
ATTAAGATGGTGCTCAACAAGTCGGGAATAATACATTTTGTTTCTTTACTTCAAATACACACATTATTTAATATAATTTAATAAAAAAATGTAACTCATAAAAACCAAGTTTTTACAATACTCCCTTTCTCATTTTCGGGTTTCGCGTCTACCATATGCGTTGAAATATCCATACAACTTGTATGAAAAAAACATTACAAATTTGAAAAATCCAAAATTATACTACAATTATTAATTTTTTTTAACGAAAATTTGATAGATCTTCTTGATCGTCGCCATGAGTCTGCTTGCAAAGTTTCAGGTCGATTGGATCACGGGAAAAGGGTTGAAAATCGATCCAAAGTTTTTTCGACGGCAAGCCGGCAAGCAAGCAAGCAGACGCTACGAGTTAATATAAAGGGAGTAAAAAGCATTAAAATTTTTAATAATCCGAAATTATACTATAATTATTAATTTTTTTTAACGAAAATTTGATAGATCTTCTTGATCGTCGCCATGAGTCTGCTTGCAAAGTTTCAGGTCGATTAGATTACGGGAAAAGGGTCAAAAATCGATCCAAAGTTTTTTCGACGGCAAGCCGGCAAGCAAGCAAGCAGACGCCACGAGCTAATATAAAGGGAATAAAAATAACCTTTGTCAACATAAATATTTCCGAAACTCTGTCCCTCTTTTATATAATTTTCCAAAATTTATGATGTTCAATTATTTTAATCTAGTATTTAACGCCCTTTAGGGCTTTTGCAAACAATAATATTAAGGGATTACAATATTAAACAATAGCTAATTAAATAGTATATAAATACTTAATGGTGTTGTCATTGTCTGCCCTGTAATTTTCACATACATCGGTCGATGAATAGGACAACACCTTTTGAAATTAGTTTAAAATTATAATTATATTTATAATTTTATTTATATTTACATTATAAAAAATGTTGTAGATTCGTTTCCACATTAATTTAAATACTATTAACGTGTTAATGTTGACATTATGACGCAATTGAACGAGTCCAAAAAAAATTTTTAAGATTTATTAATTACAAATTAAATATACGCTTGGAAGATATCAATTATGAATATCTCCTTAGTTATTTACAACTTTTAAACTTGTCTGTGAGACGTACTGTAACAGACCTAATATTTCTTTATAGGATCGTAAATATTAGGTGCTTACATATGAAATTGGCGTTTAGTATGGGAGGAACATAAAGCCGATTTTTTTTATTATAATATATTTATTTAATCAAAGTATGTACCATTGCTATCTATGCACTTTTGCCATCTCATAGGTAGTTCATCGATCCCTTTACTAAAAAAACCATTCGGACGGGAATCAATAAAATCTTTGAAGGCGGTTTGGACTGCCCCATCGGAGTTGAATTTTTTCCTTTGCAAGAAGTTATCCAAATTTCTAAAAAAATGGTAATCTGTTGGGGCAAGGTCCGGAGAGTACGGTGGATGTCTTAGACATTCCAATTGAAGCCCCTCTAATTTGGTAGCCGTCTGTTGTGCAGTGTGTGGTCTAGCGTTATCATGAAGCAGCAGTGGCCTAGAGCGATTAACCAGCCTCGGTTATTTAGCAGCTAGCTTTTCCATCGTGGTTTGCAGTTGCTGACAATAGACATCTGCCGTAATCGTCTGGCCAGATTTAAGAAAACTGTAGTGAACGACACCAGCACTAGTCCACCAAACGCTCACAAGTAACTTTTTTGGAGTCAATTTTCGCTTGGGGCATGGTTTGGCTGGTTCGGCAGGGTTCAGCCATTGCGATGAGCGCTTCCGATTATCGTACAGGATCCACTTTTCATCACAGGTAATGATTCGATTTAAAATCTCTTCATTATTGTGCCAGTTGAGTAATGCAACGCAGCAGTCAACGCGCGTTTGTTGATTTGCTTCACTCAATTCGTGAGGTACCCACCTTTCAAGCTTTTTCACCTTACCAATTTGCTTCAAGTGGATTAAAACAGTTTTATCACTAACACCGCAGCCTGTAGCTAACTCGGATGTAGTTTGCGATGGATTCCGCTTCCACAATAGCCTTCAATTCTTCATTATCAACTTTGGTCTCCGGCCGTCCACGGGGCTTGTTCTGCAGGTCGAAATTTCCAGAACGAAAACGTTGGAACCAAAAACGCACTGTGTTTTCTTTTGCGGCACCGTCGCCATACACATCATTAATCCTTTGAGCCGTTTCTGCAGCACTGGTGCCACGGTGGAACTCGTACTCGTAAATAACGCGATATTTCAAGTTTTTCATTTTGTAAACTGAGTGACGCAAAGAAAAAAACAATTGAGGAAAAAACAAATGAATTATAATTTTCAAAACACAAATACATGAGTAAATAGCTGTATAAATTTGGATTTGGAATTCCTAACCAATGAGAAGATATTTGAGATTAAATTTGCCAGTACGGCAAAACGCCAATTTCATATGTAAGGACCTAATAGTTTGATTGATTGCCCCCAGATTATTAGTCTGATCGACTTATATGCTCCATCGAGGTCATTAACACAGTGCATTGTTCTATTATAGTGGAAATGTCAGAACTAATGCATTAGCAAACTCTGTAATTCCCAGATTAAACTCATTAGGGAATGAGCATGCAGAGATGGCTGACATTTTTGCTGATAGTATAACTGTTTATAGGACAAAGCTGATACAATTGTTTACATCCCAACGAAATGGAAATGGACAATAAATCTTTCTATTTTATCTTTAACTATTATTATTTCTACCTTTAACTTTATTATTATTTTATCTTATGTTTTTATGTTTTTCTGTATTATTATTATTATTATTAACTTTTAACTATTATTATTGTAACTTTTAACTGTATTTTAATTTTAAATGTCTTATGTTATTTAAAAAAAAAAATTCTGTATATTGTAAAAGCCCATAAGGGCGTTAAATAAATAAATAAATAAATAATTTTACAATACGTACATAAATAAAATATGTATTTTTTGTTATTGATTCCCTTGTACGTATCAACGGTGGAAAGGAAAAAATTACCAAGCGACATGAAGCCAACTTTACAGGAGAGCCGTTTAAAGTTTAATTTTTTTTTAGTTAGAACATAGGGCTGAAAAAAATATTTGTGTTTGCTTAGTTGTGTTAATCATTCAAAATATGATTTACTTGCGTGATGAGTAGTTTTGGTTACTAATGAAAAGTTTTATTCAAAGCTCGTCACCGCGACTATGTGACTAAGTACATTAAAATAAATACATTATAATAATTGATAAATTTTCTTAACTTCCCGAACCCTTTGCGGAAGAATTAGAGTTTGATCAATCTCACAGTTGAGAGATCTTGCAAACTCCGAGAAACTTGCGTCACACGTGCACTCTATTCTGAACTTTCTTCTTGTTACGAGCGCAGCATCTGCGAGATGCATTCTTGAGCACAAACTGCATATGGAGTTTTGCAAGATGTTGTAAGAATATATCGTCCATATAGTTCTCATTATTCGTAATATTGGACAAAATAAGTTATGAATGCTAACATTTATATTTTTCCGTCTCTATTCCAGGTGAAAATCTGTAAGGGAATATTCCGTATCTGTTTGTAGTTATTTAGAGGTAAAACTCATAATTTGAACGTTTTCAATAATTTTGAATGTTTAAACCTCATTATCTCAAAACTACTCCAATACCACTTTGAGAGTTTTACCTCTAAAGAGACGATACGTGTATATAAATTAGTATTATAAATAGTAAAAAAAGTTAACCCATAAAACACAGTGATAATTATAAATTGCTTAAAAAATCGCTGGATGAACTCAAAAATTAAACTTATTGAAACTCGTCAAGATTTTTAAGCCGTTCCTGCACTTTGTTGTATCAATGCCCTTTTAGCTTTAGATAGACAGTACGTATTAGATATCCATTCTGAAGTCACACTTTTATAATTCTTTTCACATTTTTTGATTCACGAAAAACAAAATCATTTTACAGAATAACAACCAGGCTTTCGTTTTAATCTTATATAATCACCAATCTTATATATAAACAATTCAGCCTGCGTATGTTTGTGTTTACAAAACTCGAAAAGTAGTCGGTCGATTTACTTGAAATTTTGACACAACGTTGCATTTGAATACGCGCGTGTCTTGGAACTCAATGTCTGTCTGTCTTTTTTCTGCAAATCTACACCGTTCGTTCGATCTGACCCAAATTTTGCATACTTATTCTTTAGGACCCGGCGGGTAACATAAGCGACATTACCCACTCCTCCTTCACCCCACCCCTTCCCCTAATATCAGGGGCGTGCAGTGGGAACATCGCAACATGACTTTTACGTAACCAATTATTTAGAAAAAAATCTGAATACAATATTTATTTCGTAATATTTCTATCACAATTGTTATCATAGCATTCATATTTTGATATATCATAAAAATCTGTAGCATAAATTTGTGATTTATATTTTTTTTCCAAAATATACGTTTACAAAAAAGTCATGCTTCAATGTTCCCACTGCACGCGCCTGCCTGATGTGTTTTCTGTATAAATCTACACCGAGCTGACCCAAATTTTGCATACTTATTCTTTAGGACCCCGCGGGTAACATAGGCGACATATTTCAAGAAAATCTGTACCGTTTGACAGATTTGACCCAAATTTTACATTCTTTAGGACCCGGCGAAAAATATTAGGTCCTTACATATGAAATTGACGTTTAGTATGGGAGGAACATAAAGCCGATTTTTTTTTATTATAATATATTTATTTAATCAAAGTATGTACCATTGCTATCTATGCACTTTTGCCATCTCATAGGTAGTTCATCGATCCCTTTACTAAAAAAACCATTCGGACGGGAATCAATAAAATCTTTGAAGGCGGTTTGGACTGCCCCATGGGAGTTGAATTTTTTCCTTTGCAAGAAGTTATCCAAATTTCGAAAAAAATGGTAATCTGTTGGGGCAAGGTCCGGAGAGTACGGTGGATGTCTTAGACATTCCAATTGAAGCTCCTCTAATTTGGTAGCCGTCTGTTGTGCAGTGTGTGGTCTAGCGTTATCATGAAGCAGCAGTGGCCTAGAGCGATTAACCAGCCTCGGTTGTTTAGCAGATAGCTTTTCCATCATGGTTTGCAGTTGCTGACAATAGACATCTGCCGTAATCGTCTGGCCAGATTTAAGAAAGCTGTAGTGAAAGACACCAGCACTAGTCCACCAAACGCTCACAAGTAACTTTTTTGGAGTCAATTTTCGCTTGGGGCATGGTTTGGCTGGTTCGGCAGGGTTCAGCCATTGCGATGAGCGATTCCGATTATCGTACAGGATCCACTTTTCATCACAGGTAATGATTCGATTTAAAATCCCTTCATTATTGTGCCGGTTGAGTAATGCAACGCAGCAGTTAACGCGCGTTTGTTGATTTGCTTCACTCAATTCGTGAGGTACCCACCTTTCAAGCTTTTTCACCTTACCAATTTGCTTCAAGTAGATTAAAACAGTTTTATCACTAACACCGCAGCCTGCAGCTAACTCGGATGTGGTTTGCGATGGATCCGCTTCCACAATAGCCTTCAATTCTTCATTATCGACTTTGGTCTCCGGCCGTCCACGGGGCTTGTTTTGCAGGTCGAAATTTCCAGAACGAAAACGTTGGAACCAAAAACGCACTGTGTTTTCTTTTGCGGCACCGTCGCCATACACATCATTAATCCTTCGAGCCGTT
>JADDOH010020890.1:0-11851 GCA_016648135.1 Agrypnia vestita | reverse complement strand
AAAACAAGCGGGGCAGTGAAATTAAATTGTCTTTGCCCAAAAGACTTTTTCCATTTAGGTACCTCGAAATTAATTATATTTGCCAGCCTTGTAACCCGTGTTTGTTGTGTACGAATAAAATTTACCTTGTCCTTGTGGAATTTTATAAGTATGGTTTTAAGGTATAATTGTCTCGGGTCAAGAACGTTAAATATTCCAAACAAATCATCTGAAGGAAACATTCTCGATTTCTTGGTGATTTTACGATGCTGAGATACGAGCTAGGACTCGACCAATCAACTGGCGAGGCGTCTGAAAGGCATAGGGATGGGAAGCCCCACTGACCACTTTGAAAGCCGAAATCCTTTAAAAAGGAATGGTTTATTTATTTCTATACCATAACCAAAAAATTGAACGGTATTGTGAAAAATTGGCATAACTCAACACTGAATTTAAAAAGGATAGACGTCATTTGACAAACAGAAATAAGAAGTTTTTCACCAGGACAACTCGCCACATGTGGCGATGACGACCCAACGTACGTTCAAGGAATTGAATTCGGATGTTATTAATCACCCACCTTATTCTCCAGATCACACATTCAGGTGACTACAAAAAATATAATTAGTAAAAATGTAAACATTAGTGCAGGTAAACATCTCTTGAATCATATTTGCATCAGTCAGAGAAATTTGACTTTAATGGAATTAAAAATCTCGTAGAGAGGTGGGAAATAGTTAAAATAAATTGATTAAAAAATTAGCGCATAAAAACCAAGTTTTTATTGTACTCCCTTTCTCATTTCCTAGTTAAAATAGGTTTAGCGCTAACCCTACGCGTTGGGCTCGAGTCGAGCGACGCTACAAAATTGATTAATAAAAAATTTCGAAAAATCCAAAAGTATACTATGATTATTCTTTTTTTAACTAAAATTTGTTAGATCATTTTACCGTCGCCACGAGTCAGCCAGAATTCGGCTCGATTCGATCACGGGAAAAGGCTTAAAAATCGATCCAAAGATTTTTTGACAGACAAGCAAGCAAGCAGACGCTACGAGTTAAAAGAAAGGGAGTAAAAATTAACAATAAAAAGTCAAGACTTTTGCATTGACCTAATAGATAATACACAGTAACTTATATCGATTACGAAAAATTCAATAGAAGTTAAATAAAATTATAAAAACCCTGAAAAATTTCCAATTGGAATGTTTTCCAATTGGAATTCGAAGGTTTTTATTTTTTATTTGACTTATATTAAAGAGAATGAATTTTACATATTCGATATAAGTTAATATAATGATAGTCCAACGTTTTACAAAAAAATAAGTCAGAAATATTGACAAAAAAATGCAAAATTTGATGTCGCATATCTCCATAACTATTGATATTAGGTCATTTTCGATTCATATTCAAGGCAGAAATATAGTCCTGCGAGGTTATTAATGTTTTTCAAACATCCCTGTATAGTATGATATATTGATAAAACTCGATTGATAAAATAATAATAGCATATTATATTCTACTTGAAAAATGGCTCGGAAATCAAGCGTCGCACGTCAGTAGGATTGTTTTGAAATAAGTCTAAATTACACATTTTGGTTAGAGCATTAAATCTGTTGTAAATTCGCCACAAATATGAATTTTGCCAGTAGTTTGCAGACACAAGGGAATTCAAGAGAAAATAATGATTAATTATTAATAAAAATAATATTAATAAGTGAATTGGATAGGAGGATAGGAGCCGCAAGCCAGATCCCTGAACTATCCCGTACTTAGAAAAGCGGAACTCAGCCAGCGAGCATAATTGGCAGTATACAAATCAGTTTTCAGGCCAACCCTAATGTATGGCCAAAAGCACTGGATCTTGCCGAAAGAACCCGCTCAGGGCTACGAGCTGCCGAGACGGGACTTCTACGAGGAATAGTAGAAGTTACCAGAAGGGACAGAATCAGAAATACGCAAATAAGATAATTTCCCGAAGTAGAACCCTTATTGACGTTTATCGAGAAATCACAGCTACGGTGGCTGGACATATCTTGCAGATGCCGGCAGACAAACTGCCAAAGCGGATATTCCAGGCAAGACCAGAAGGCAGAAGGCCAAGGGGCCGCCCTAGGAGGAGCTGCCCGAGATTTTTTTAAATAGAATTCTTTATTGAAAATAAATCAAATGCATACATGTTACAGTGACAATGAATATTCCTGTTTTTTTATACGTGTTTAACTGTCCCAGAAAAGTTAAAACTTGTGTTTGGAGACAGGAATATCTACCTACATGATGTATAATTTTAGAGCACTAATGATAAGTATGTATAAGTCAATAAATGGAACAGTGCACTGCAGTGTAGAGAAATATAAACATCATAAAATAAATATTAGTGAATCAAGTATACAAATTATTTTCGGACTATAATTATTTTTTAAATTCTAACTATTTTTTGTTTTGATTATGTATTATTTTATTTGTTTAATGTATTTCTTGAATTTTGTATATTTTCCTCAGTTCTGATATTCATTGGTAAATAATTGAAAAATTTAACACCTAAATCAGTGTAATGGTGTTGTGTGACTGTTTTTTATTTTGTTTTGTTGAAGATAGGAAGAGTTGAAGCGGTAGAAGAAGAATTAATAACGACTGCTATAATTAATCTTAATTAACGATTATAATAGTGTCAGAGCGAGTAACGATGCGCTTGTAGTGGTAAAACAGGCGGTTGAAAAAAATTAAATTAGGTCTTGATTTTGAAGTAGGTCCCTCTCGTGACGAGGAACGCTCGTTCAATAGTGTTGGCGGGCCGCTCAATCGAATTCAGTGAAAATGTCTCCGCACAACCCTTTTAGCCCGGCCATAGACAATTTGTCGAGTGTTATTACATTATCTGTCAATTTTTCCCGCGCTAAATGACCACACGGCGGACGCGGCGGCTCCCACATGCTCCCCCCAGGGCCGCATCGGGCCGGCGGACATCGCTTTATTATTATTATTTTCGTATTAATTAATTTCAAATATTTAAAAAAATGAGGGTAAACAACACTGTTTTATTCCACTATATTTATTTTGAAATGTTAGAACGTTTTCGGGATTTCTCCCATTGTCAATAACAACACGTTTACAACTAAATTAAAAATAATTCGAGACAGAATTTATAGGGATTGGGTGGGTGTAATGGTGGTGGGGGTTGGGGGCGGGGTTGGAATGGATAGGAGTGGGGAGGTTATGGGCGGTATCTGGATGTTAATTATATTTTTATTATTTATTTTATTATTATTTATTTCTAAAATCTCTAAGATGTCCATCTTTCTTCCTTTATTGCACTCATATAATAATTTCGAATCAAACTTATGTCCCTCCATTCTGGCATGCTCTGCCATTTCTGAATTTAAACTTAAGTTTTTTACGGCTCTTTTATGTTCCTCGAGTCTTTCCTTTATTTTTCTCCCACTTTGTCCGATATAAACCGCGTCGCAATCTCCACAACTTAATTGGTAAACTCCGCTTTTTTTTCATCTGAGATTTTTGACTTATTGTTTAATAAAAACTTTTGATACTATTTTTGGTATAGAATGCGGGTTTGAACTTTTTGTCTTTGCATGAATTTAATAGATCCGTTGTAAGTTTTCCAACATATATTATTTTTCTCCAAGGTTTATTTTTATCGTTGACATTTGGCGTTTTGTTATATAAGTATGTGTATATTGCTGTTTGTGTTTCTTTCTTTTTTATAATATTATCTATGGTTTTTTCTCTATAGCCGTTATTTTTAGCAATGTTAATAATTGTTTGTTTTTCTTTCATATAATTTTCTGGCTTCAGTGGAATTGATAACAATTAATTAATTTCACATTTTACAGATATCTATGAAAATATATTAAATAGAATCAGAAAAATAAATTATATTTCCTAACTCAGTATGGATGGTGTGGGATAATGTTTTCATTCATAATTTTTATTATAAAAATCTTGAAAAATTCGCTTCCATCAAAACGCGATGTGATTGATCGTGGCGTTGTTTGGCAAGAATTAAAGACAAACGTAGTGACCTATGGTGTTTGTCAGTGTAATTTGTTTCGTTTCTAAGGTAACCGTTAGTTTTAAGTGTTATGTCATACAATTTGCTAAGAAATGCTCCTGTATTAGTTTCACTAAAATTAATAAATTTTTTTTTTTTTTTAAAAAAAATAGAGATGCGAACACGGAATACGTGTCACATCAATATTCTTACTATTTTCAAACTAAGCTAAACGCTTGTGCTGTGAAAATAGGACTAACTTGCTAGTCTCGTGAGGTCGAACCCGCAACCTTTGGATCACGAGGCGAGTGTCCTAACCACAAGACCAACAAGCTACTCAAAACATTATAAACTGGATGACGTTCCACTCGCTAAAGTCGATTTAATAAGGGATCTGGGCGTCATACTAGATTTTAAGCTTACTTTTAGAAACCACTTAGAAATCACAAACAAGGCATATACTTTGTTGGGATTTGTCACCAGAATTACTCACGACTTTAAAAGTCTAAAAATTCTCTATAGATCACTAGTACGAAGTTTGGAATATTGGAATATTCATCAGTTATTTGGTCACCTTATTACACAACACAGCGTCCTTGAGGTGAGTATTCGGGAAAACGGCACTATATAAATTATCCAAATATTATTATGTTACAAGAATCGAGAGAGTGCAGCAAAAGTTTCTACGTATATTGTCATACAAAGCTGATCAACACAATAACCACAGCTACGAAGATCGACTTGCTTTTTTCAAGATGCACAAACTTGACCCGACGGAAAATATCCGATCTCGTTGTGCTACACAAGATTCTCAGCGGAGCTATTGGTTCTCTTTCTTTATCTGATATAAATTTGCATGTTAAACCCCGTATAAGAAACCCGGAGTTCTTTAGAATAAGCCAGCACACTAATAATGTTGGTTACTTTTCTCCCATCACAAGGTTGTGTCGCACATATAATATGTATTGTGCTGATCCTAACATTGATGCTGATATTCTTGCAGATACCTTATCATCGTTCAAAACCTCACTCATACACAACATCCATTTTCTAAACGATGACCTGAACCTATAGATCCATTAAATCAATTATTTATTAAATACTAATTGCACTACCTTCAAACACTTAATATACAATACACATAAATGTTAATGTAAAATATGCATAAACGCAAAAAGACACTTGTAATTGGGATAATGGTCATATTCTTCATTTATAATGTTATAGTATCAGAGTATCATTTACCTATTATCCTGTTAGTGTCTCTAATAAAAAAATTTAAAAAATAAAAATGTGAAAGGAAATACATGTTCAAATAAATAAAGATTCTGAATAATACTTACATTAAAATGATCTTCACAACAAAACAGAGTGAAATAAGAAGAAAGTACTTCACCTTTCTTCTCGTCTCGTCTCATTGCACGACACCACTCTCGTCTTAAGGGAGCACTCTTAGGCACAGTTACAAATAGTTTATCGGGAGTTTTCAGGGAAGAATTTCTACATGTGGGTGCCATGTATATAATATTTACAATTTACAATGTATACAATATTTATAATTTTTTGTATTTCATTTAATGAAATACAAAAAAGCCGGCTTCTTTTTTAAAAAAACGAATGAATGTCACGTGGTAAAAGTCAGATTGACATGAAAACTGCCAAATTACGCCACTTATTTAACAATAACTTCCCTTAATGATTTACATTCTCAAATTTTATGCGATTAATGTGATTGTTTTAAAATATTTATTCAAAGATTTTATACAATATGTATGGCGGCACACTACTGCCATCTATGAAAATAAATAAAAACATATAATTGACCAAACACATTTCTAAAAAATGCGTATGTATACGGTAACTACCTAGTCCGGCAAAATTCAATAATAAATAAATGCACATGCATTTTCTTTACTTGTATTTACTAATTAATAAATATATAGGTATTAGCTTTTTTAAATTTTGATGTTAATTTCTGTTGTTGCTCTATTGATATTTTTAATTGCGAGATGTTGAATGTTACACATCATATGCGACTACTGTAAGACTCGCTCGTTTTTTTTTCACTGGTTTATTAGTTTTGATCTATGTTTTAATTCCATTAAGTTAAATGTATGTGGAATTCACACCACAATACAGAAAATCACCAACCTAGGCCACACATACACAGTGGCAAGGAACACCACATAAGCAAATAGAGGCACGAGCAAGACCCGCGCGACCGGCAGGTCATTGCACCATCAGCATAAGGACGATTTCTTCACTCTTACACAGCCGCACTCCTATGTTCGTAAATCATATAAAAGAGGCACACGCCCTAGACGCGCATGTCAGTTCTTCGGCGGGTGGCCGCAGGCTATGGGCCTTAGGCCCGGTTGTTCCAAGTTCGATCAAAGTAAGCGGTCGATTAAAGCATAGATTTTTACGAAAACGGATCGTCTGATTGGTGGAGAACGTAAAAATCTACGCTTTAAAAGAACGCTTACTTTAATCCAACTTGAAACAACCGGCCCTAAGAGTATCTATCATTGTCATGTATATTTTGTACTTGTTTTATCGTGATAACAAATCATCAAATATTCTACGCCTTTGGAGCTTTTCCATCGCGTGGCGGTGACGACCCGAAAAAGCAACTGCTCCAAACCACCCAAATATAGTATTATCAACATCGTGCATCTTCTCCGTAGCTAACGATATATAGACTGGGTGCTGGCCACTTTTTAACATAAGAAAAACTAAATTCCTCGGTTAAGGGGTTAAATGATTTAAAGGTACGCTTTTGAAGCATACTTTAACCTTTAAATCATTAAGTATTTAACTGTAATTTCGGATATTTTATACGCACCGTATGTATTACCGAGAAGCGAATCTCGCCGTTTCGTTGGATGCTTATCCAAGGAGGACGACCTTTACCCGCGGAGGTGGAGGTCGGACTGATTAAAGGTGCTGCTTTCTAGGGCGTAAATTGTATGCTTTGTATATGGAGTTATACTTTGTTGTGGAGTGTTCTCTTCTTCTACAATAGAGGTCGCCAGTGTGCAATATGTACTAGTTACGTCGGCGGATTTTACTGCGACTTCTCTCAAGGGTTGAATCAGTGTCGTTAGAACAGAGCTCCAAATACTTGATAGTTTGTAACTGTCATCTCTATTGAAATTATTAAGTATTGTTCTGTATTCGGGTCTATCTTTCTTGAAAGTTCTTTTTCTCTTATTTATTGACAGATTTCTACAATTTTTTCACCGGTTTATTTTATTGTTTTATATTTTAATTCCATTTAATATAGTATTATCAACCTCGCGAAGCTTCTCCGTAGCTAACGATATTTCCAGATGCGGCCCTGCTGGCGCGCCTCGGGGAGGGAAATGGAATTAGGAACGCTCTCAGCGCCTATCACGGGCGGCGACGCGCGGCCATCTCGCGCTGTTGTTGGGGACTAACTCCATTAGCGGAGTGATTGGAGTTTAGTTTGTTCAATTATGAGGGAGCGGCGTGTGGGCGCGAGTCCCACAGGCCGATACGAGGACGGCAATACCCCGCTGAAGTGTTCCTGAGATAAATACAAGAAAACTGTCACTACTCGAGGAAATTTCTCTGGAATCTATTATACAGGGTCTCTCATAGCTATAGACGTACCACTATAATTAGGCGTGCGAGGGAGGGCGTTCCTATCGCGAAACAGAAGTTGCCAGGGTGTAAATTTATTACACAATACATAATGTACAGAATGTCCGGTGACCGGTGTCGTATTAAATACAGAAATTTGGTCGGGCAGCACCAAAGAAACCATGCAGTAATGGCGGCCGTTCTATCTGTCAAACTGTCAGGCGGTAATATCGGTCCATTATTCGCTTTTTCAGCTTCGCAAAACTTTAATACTTCATTGGCGCATGTTCTTGCACCATCCCGGACTGTTTAGGATGTTTTGGACATAATAATTGAGTGTATATCGGTAATCAAGATGCCACAGCTCGCGCTCAAAGACGAGAATGAACTGAATGACAGGGCGGGGGGTTACCGCCGGGTGCGGGCGGGGCGGGCTTTAGTTCCAAATTCGCCGCACGCCAAGTTACGCTGGGCAAGCAATAGTAGCAAAATTTTTACATGTGGATTCCTTCCTTAATAATGAGTCGAAAATGTTTCATTTTAAGTTCAATTTATTTATTTATTATATAACATTTACATTAGAAACACAAATTTAATTCGTAAATGTTGTAAATAATTTAGAGATATAAGAGCATGTATAAACAAAAGCGTACGTAAATAATTTAGAGATGCATGTTGTAAATAATTTAGAGATATATAAACATGTATAAACATATTAAACATCTATAAAATCATCAAAAATCACATCAAAGGTGTAGGAGAATCCTGGTTCGGAGTACCCTCTCAGAGCCATGGAACAGATCAGTATACAGAGTAATATTGTTCAGCGTAGCAGTAGCTCTTCCAACAGGCATAACCATCGGCAGGTTGGTCCTGTATATTGGAATGTGAAACAATCTATGCTGACGTCGTCTTAGGTAATTATCGGGAACATGCAAACCAAAGCTCAGCATAATTCAGGATTATCGATCATACCGCGCAACAATGGATAAAAATGCGTAATCAGACACACATTCCTTCTAGTCTCTAAACTATTGCTCTTCAAGCAACCAGGGGCGTCCAGTGAGAACAAGAGGCATGACTTTTTCCTAAGCGTATATTTAGAAAAGAAACCGAAATAAGAGGTAGGTTTTCCTATCCTTTAATATTTCATTATATTCTGCCAGATAAATATTTAATTTCGTTTTTTTTCCAAATATATATTATAATAATAGTCTTGCTTTTTGTTCTCGTCGCAAGCTCGTGCAAGCAACTATGACCTATTAATACTTATGGAGATACGCAATATCAAATTTTTTTTTTTTTTTCAATATTTCTGAATTTTATTTTGCAAAAAGTTGATCTATCATTACAGTAACTTGTATAGATTATGAAATGAAATTCATTCGCTTTAATACAGCTTGAATAAAATAATAAAATCCTTGAAAAATTGAAATTTATTATAAGATCTTCATCATTTTATTTGAGTTATATTGAAGCGAGTAATTTTTTCATAATCGATGTAAGTTACTGTAATGATACCTAATAATAATAATATTTGGATAATTTATATAGCGCCGTTTTCGCGAGTAGGTACCCACTCACCTCAAGGGCGCTTTACACAGAAAATTATATATATAATATAATATATATATAATATATATATATATATATATATATATAATTTTCTGTGTAAAGCGCCCTTGAGGGGTGGTGGGTCATATATATATATATATATTATATATATATATATAATATATATAAATACATACATATACAATACAATATACAATATGTATAAATGTATGTCCAAGTAAAAACGAATTATTCAATTAATTCTGGCATCCATCTAGCGGTGGCATTGCAAAGTAGTTTCAACCACCGTATCAAAAAAGTGGATTGCTCTATGGACAAAAATGAAAATGAATCAATTAATAAAAATAAGAACTACATATATATATATATGTATATATATTCACGAAAACATAGAGGGTTGCTATAGCTTAGTGGTCAGAGCACCGGCCCGGAAAGGAGGTGACCTGGGTTCGAATCCCAGTAGTAACCTAATATTTTTTCCGGAATTACATTTTTCCGTCTTTCTAATTGATTAATTAATTTGGTCAAAAAATTATCTTAAAAAACAACTTACTGCTGAAAAAACTTATTCACTATTACTTATTCACTAGGTGGCATGCAAGAAGTGGAATTAACGTTTGATACCATAATAGTTGGGAGTGCCTGAAAGAATTAGGTATTTTCGCGGAGTGCACACTAGGAGTGGAAAACATTAGCTACTATTGTTGTGTCTTCTGTGTATAGTTTTCTGGGATATTATGCCGAGTATATGTGACCTGATGTATCACATCAGCCCTGAAGATGGACCCTGCAATGGGATCCGAAACGTCGGCCAGAGAGGTCACATATACACGGCGGAATATCCCAGAAAACTATACACAGAAGATTCTGAACGGCCGTGAAAACCTAAGGACATTTTTAGCGTTGTTGTGGTCAGATTCTATAGGTTTTTATAGGATTGCCTAAATAAATGCGTCTTAAGTTGTTTTTTGAATTGTGGTAAGCTGTCTGTTTGTCTCAGTTTATTAGGTAGTTTGTTCCATAGCTTTGGTCCAGCCGCCGCGAAAGCACGATCACCGAAATTAGTTTTGTGGACGCGATTTACTTCAGCTAACCTATTTGTATTAGATATGATAGTAAGTTTTACAAAAAATAAGTCAGAAATATTGAAAAAAATGAAAACTTTGATGTTGTACATCTCCATAACTATTACTCATGTTTGTTTCAGCATTTTCGACTCATTAGATGGAATTCACATGTAAAGTTTTTGCTAATACTTATGTGGCATCCTGTTATATCGTTAACTTGCATCTGTTATATTTCCAGCCAAATAAACTAACACGTTAGTTTGTAAATGGATGAACATTGTGTTATTTTTATGGCATATATTTGCGTGTGCAATATTATTTTTAAAAAATCAAACAAAGTGTCCATCCGCTTTACAAAATGGCGTCGACCCACGCCACTAGGGATGGGCGTTGAATGGACGGACTAGTTGAAATCAACCGTTGACGTTGCATCGACGCGTCGACCGTTTACGTTTATCGCATGGACTAGTTGAATTCGTAGACGGTGGACAGCGGACGCCGTGGTCGGTGGACGATTCGAGATTAAAATGCAAAGCAACAAGCGAGAGCAAGACAAAACGTCTCCGTTTATTTCTCTCTCATCTCTCGCTGTCGACTTGAAGATGCCATAGACGTCATAGACGGCTCAACGGGTAATTTCATTTCAACTCTAAAGTACACTACCATAGAGTGCAGATCTGTGTACACGAACTATGACTAGAGATTTGAAATTTGAATACATGCGTAGGGCGAGATAGGCTTAATAAGCTATTATCTATTATTTTTTTACTTGATTTTTTGTGATGTCACGTGCGACGATTCGGTGAATTCCCAATTTTACGCTGTATAAAATAAAATAATTCTGTTTAATTATTTTATTTTTTATTGAACTATTATTAATTAACAGGCCGGCTAGATATTTTTCTAAAATCAATATTTATTCGATCGATCTCGACTTCTTATATCTACCTGAAAAGGGATGCTAAAATTTAATTATTGTGTTATTTCCTTACTTTTCAACTTTAGCATATAAATGATATAACTTGTAGGGAATAAAATTTTCTATACCTAACTATGGTCCTTATTCAGGAGTCCAACATTAATTATTATATATGTAATATAATCTTGAATTTAGGTTTAATTAATTTTTATTAAAAATTCCCTATTTTCAACTTTATAGATAAAAAAATAAATCTATTATAATTTTGTTTACACCACTTTTTATTGTTTTTTTGCATGTTTCGGGAACAATGTTCCTTTTCTCAGATTGAGCCTTAAACTAAAGTTGACAAATAATACAGATATATTTATTTATTAATAATGTCACCACAAAGTGAAAGCCTGGCTTTGAAAGATGTATTCTTCAATAAATTTCTATATAACATCTCAAATGTAAAGTATTTTTAAATTATGTATTTATTTATAAATTTATAGATAATAAATAAGTGTAAAGTATTTTTTACCGCACCTCATAACTGGTGCGTTTATTACGCAAAATCGTTGTTTCCTTCCATTTTATTTACTCACATTTTAAATGCTTATACCCAATACTTTCACTGCTTATATATGTAGTTTATATTTATATTTTACTGCTAACACCTGATATTGCTGTGTATACCTACTTCTTTCTTTGTTAT
>JADDOH010020885.1:0-10422 GCA_016648135.1 Agrypnia vestita | reverse complement strand
TTGATTTAAATAGTTTTTTTTTTATATTCTGATCTTCAAGTCAGTTATTGTTGAGAAAAAACACAACATAATTTTTGTTTATTTTAATTATAAATAAAATTAACAAAAATCAACATATTCTTCTAAAAAATCAGTATTGTTTTTAAAAACAGTGGAAATTTTTTTTTTTTTTTTAAATAGAGATGCGAACACGGAACACGAAACATCAATATTCTTACTATTTTCAAACTAAGCTAAACGCTTGTGCCATGAAAATAGGACTAACTTGCTGATCTGGAGTGAGGTTCGAACCAGTGACGTTTGGATCACGAGGCGAGAGTCCTAACCACAAGACCAACAAGCTACTTATTTACATTTAATTACTATATAACAAAAAATATTATAAAATTAACTAAAATTAACAAGTACTTCTGAAAATCAATCAGTTTTTAAAAAACAGCAGCATTTTGTCATATTTAACAAAAAAATAACAAGGAAAATAAAAAAGGTTTAAAATTAATAGATGAACACAAAACCATTTGGGTTTCACCGCAGTCGCAGTCACCTATATTTACCTACATATAACGTAGATGTTGTTTTTATTGGTTTTGTAATTTGTTCGAATTTAGTTTTTTTCAAAAGGAAGACTAATTTGGCCGCCTTCTTGATGCCTAATCTATTTCTTATTTCATTGTGCACCAAATTGAATGCCGACCTTCCGACCCCGGCGGAAGAAGCATCTGTACTTAGCAGTTGCTTGATTGTATATGTGTTGCTAGCCACCAAATAGTAGGGGCGGTTTTCTGTATGACTCATATATCGATACTGCAGTGAAAGATTCAACCTTTGCCGGGGGAAGTCCCTAGACACTTTTTTTGCTGATTTAGTTGCAGTAAAAATGTACTGATTTAAATCGAGTGATTTAAATGAACTGAACCCCGAGAAGCGCGATTATTGATCGCGAGCAGCCAGAGGGCGGGCAGGGTGCTCCCTTCGCTCCCGGCTCTGGTCCGACACAAGTCAGCGGTGATGGATCGGCCGACCGGTTCTGCTGGCGTGGCTCCCGAACGGGCTTCGCACACGGCGGACCGCGCGGGCGTCTATTGTACGAGGAGCGGGTTTCTTGCACCCACTTGCCAACGGAGCAGCGCTAACGGCAGGTCTGGCCGGCAGCGCGCTGTCCCCTGGGCCTCTGCCACATTTCTTGCGCGTTGCATCAGCGGCCTGGTTAGCGGCCGGCCGATGCACAGACGCTCCCGACGGAACTGCATTCGGCATAAAAACAAATGGCTCCGTTCCAAGACCCGTCGCGGTATTTACGCCAATGTGCGAGTCGAAACACATCTCCATCTGAATGTCAAATAACGTGATGTGCAGACAGACAATTACGCAGTAAGGATACATTTTATATCCCTATCCCAATTTTACAGTTGGTAAATTTACAACATAAATTTATTATGTAATATTTTGCCGTCTATGAAATTTTTGAGGGCTAACGATAAATTAAGTTTGATAAAGAATAACTTAATTTCGGAGATCCCTTTACCAGATAAATGAAAGTTTTAAATCTGAAGACATAAATTCCGAAGTGAAATACCGAGAATATTTTATAAACTATGCATTATAACACACAAAAATATAAAAATGTGAAAAGGCTTAAAATTATTATGTTTATAAAACTATTTTCGGTATTTTTTACTCGCATTTTTAAACGGTTCTTCAAATTTATACAAGATTTTTAATTAAAAAAATATTTTAAATATTTATTTTTTTCGCAAAAAAAGGTTTCAATTCTAAAAATGCGAAATGATAAAAATATTATCATTTTTGGTCATAATTCGATACCGCATACCGCGTGTAATATACCTAGACAGCATTAGTGTGTTTTCACAACTGCCGGGCTGGCAGTACGGTGTTGCTATGAAAGAGGAAGTTACAGCAATTGTGCTACGACAAAGCACTAGCGTGTGAACGCCATACCTTGCGTAAACGCGTGCCTTTCACTGCAAACTTGTAATAAATAATACCGTGGAATAAATAACATTCGGTTCCTTCTATGTTTAGCCAGTTAACATCCCGGAACAAACGTTTTTAACTTGCCCAAAGCCAAAACCTGTCAAAAATAAAAAAAATCTGCCTGAAAACAAAACTTATTTGAATATACAGCTGGCTCAGTAAACATTTGTAGGTAGGTATATTTACGTACTTGGGCAGCCAACCGATTCATGATTCACCAGCGTAAAAGTGGTGGTCCAGACGAGTCTTCAGCCATTAAAACAAGATTGTCATAATTTAAATTGGGGTGTTGTAGCAATTCTCGCTAAATTTAAGATTCAGAAAACTTGATTATTTTTTGGCGGAATTGTACAACCGATAGAACCTAAGTAAGATATTTGGCCTTATTCTGAACTAAGCAATATTGCTATTTCCGTATCTTTACAGTTATTTATAACATTGTAATGTCGCCAATTTTGACGTTTTAAGTTTGACTTTTTTTTTTTTTAATTAATTTGAATTTAGTTTAAGTTGAAATTAATGAATTCAATCAATGAAGAAAGTTCATTATCCACAATTGTGAATAACTTAACGTTTGTTTACGTTTTAGAGCTCTCTGATGGATTGTGGTTAGATGGAATTAATTTCAAACCTGTCAAACTTAAAACGTTAAGATACAGAAATAGCTATACTGCTTAGTTGAGAATACGGATTATTACCGAGAATACTATTATTTTACAACTTCTTTAAAAAGAGCAAAATGGTATTGTTGTGACATCTACACCTATAAAACTCAATGTCTGTCTGTCGTCTGTTATCTATACAAATCTACACCGTTTGTCCGATTCAACTAAAATTTTGCATACTTATGCTTTAGAACCTGGCGGGTACCATGGGCGACATTTCCGCCCTCCCCCTGATATATTTTCAGTGCAAATCTGTACCGTTCGACCGATCGGACTCAAAATTTGCAGACTTATTCTTTAGAAACAGTAGGGTAATATAGGCAACATTTCCTTTTCCCTCTCTAACTCATCCTCTCCCCCAGATATATTTTCTGTACTAATCTACACTGCTTCACCGATTGGACCCATAAATATTCCCGAGGGAAAAATGGGCCATATTTCTTCCCAAGACAACCTGTTCATCCCAGCCTGGATTAAATGGAAATATTGTTTTAATTAGAGGTTTTGCAAAACAAAAGAACTTTTGTTTCCCTCCACAAATTTAGTTTCAACTTATTCCTTAACCCGTGCAACGCCGGGTACGAAAAGCTATTTATTAATATAATTAATAAAAATATACTTCGGTCTCACCGCTTATTTAATAAATTGTCACTTATTTAAATAATTGGTGAAAACAAAACATGTTTTTATTTATTATATTATTGCCCAATATCGTGTTAAAAAAACTGGATTATATTTAGGACTCAGTTTGTTCTATTATAAGTTAAATACAAGAATTATTAACAATACCAGATTTTTTTTATGAAAGAAAGGTGTGTTGGCGGACGTTCACGGTAACATCCTTACTATTTTCATACTAAGCTAAACGCGTGTGCTACGAGAATACCACTAACTTGGTCTCCAATAAATACATCAACAGTCAAGTCTTTTAATCACTAGACCAACAACAATCATTTAAAGCATTAACATTGTGTTCAGGCATGTTAATTTTAAATAATTCACCACTTTAATAAATTCACCGTATCATCATCACGACGTTCAGTATTCGTTATCATATTATTTGTTAAACAAATATTCTTCTTCTTCTGCTTCATCTAGGACTGCGTCCTGTCGTTGCTCGAAGCCTATTCCTGGGATACAGATGTCCATCTATCTCGCCATCTTTTATGCGGTCTTCCTGGGAGTCTGGTACCAGACGGCAGATTGTTCGCTGCTATGCTCACTACTCTCTCAAAACAATCTCTCTCCACATGATCTCTCCAGTAACGTCTTCTAGATCTTCTCCATCGGACAATATCCTCGACGTCACAAATCCTTCGTATTTCGGAATTCTTCACTCGGTTTCGGATTGTCAGTCCCGCAATGGGTCGGAGAGTCTTCATCTCAGTTCTTCTTATTAGATTTTTAGTTCTGTTAGTGTCAGTCCTTGTCTTGATACCTTACGTCATAATTGGGCGGACACACGTCTTATATATTTTCACTTTGCTCTCCTTGAGCGTGTGTTCGTTTCTCCAGACAGCATTTCTCAAGCATCCAGCAACATTTGCTTGCTTTCTTACTTCTTTGTAGAGGTCTTTACTGCTGGATATCTCGACACCCAAGTACTTGAAGCTCATTACTTGCTCTATTATTTAATCGTCAATTGCAAGCTTGCATCGTACTGGCTGTTTCGATGTCACCATGCTCTTAGTCTTATCTACGGAGATTTTCATGTTGAATCTTTGTGAGGATGTATGAAATTTGTGCAGAAGTTTTTTAAATGAATCAATGTGGTTTATTATACAAAAGTTGTTTTTTAATAAGAATAATTATTTTATTAATTTTTATGTATCAGGACAAACTTCAAGAAAACAAAAAGACTACATTTATGTTAACCGGTAAGAAGACTATTTTTAATGCTAAATTTGTTTATTCAAAATACAAAATAGAAAAAAGCACGAGAAAATCGATTAGTACGAAAAAGTAAATTAAAATTGAGTGTACTATTTATGCTTATTACTTTTTAATACGTCCAAAAATAGAAACCGATTTACGGATATGAACATGTGTTTAGATTATATAAAGCGGCGTTAACAGCATGTGGCGGCTCGCCCTTGACTGAGTGTGCCGAAGGTAAACGCTTGGCATTGGCCGTGAATTTGCAATGACGTCGTACGTGGGTATTTTTATCGCGTTGGTACTTGCCCGCTAACTCAAAAATATGCGCGTATTTTAAATTTGCATCACAATATTATTTCACACTGTTATTTCATTATAGATTTGCTAAATATATACTTACCTACCTCAGAGTATGTATTGGCAAATTGTAAGCTGCAGAGCAGAGCAGAGAAGAGAGAAGTAAGCCTCAGAGCAAATTGGAAGGTGTCGCACGAGCTACGCGTTATATAGTTATATATATTCTGTTTTCTTTAAATTTTATATTTATTTTTTATTTTTTTATTTATTAATTTTTTTTTTTTTTTACATCTCAGACCCACAAAACATCACATTGATATTTGTCTGTAGGTGCATCAATACATATATATAAATAAATTGTATTTACCAGAAATACATTCATATTAATTAATTACAATAGATCTTATAAACTCAAATACAAATCTACAATACTATACAACAATACAAGAAAAAATACAAATATTACCAAAATCAAAATAAGTCTCAATTTTATTTAATAACATAATAAATTTTTTCAATAAATTTTATTTAATAACATATTCATTAATTCTGTATTTTGCCCTTTTTTATTAATATCCATTTTGACACGACATGGGATTTTATTAAATATTTTTGGTATGACATATTTTAATGTTCTTTGTCCATATTTATTTATGACCTTCGGTATTCGTAGTCCTTCTTTAACCGTAAATCTGGTACTATGTTTATGAATCAATCTATGCTTATATGTCCCATCTTCATGATATCGTGTAATTAGTTTGTACCACAAGATAGCATTAATTGGCATAGAGCCTTGTTTCTTGAAGAGTTCCTGTATATCTTTAGTAGCACTTTCTTTATTTATTAATTTTATAGCCGAATTTTGAATATTTTGAATTTTTCTAATATTAGTTTTGCAAGTTAGACCCCAGCTAGTTATTCCATACCTTATTACCGATTCCGCTAAAGATTGATATATAGTTTTCATAGTCTGTATCGGAACATAGTATTTAATCTTGTGCATACATCCCAATACAGTTCTCAACCTCTTACATACCTTATTTACCTGAATATCCCATTTGAAAAATGTATCTATGGTAATACCAAGATATACGTATTCATTAACTAATTCAATTTTTTCACAATTACACGATGCATTAATTCCGGAATGCAAGCAATCAAAATTATGGGAAATAATATTTATTTGATTAGTCACAGTTATATGAGGTGACCTTACATGCATGACTTTTGTTTTTTTTGCATTAATAATTAAACCCATATCATGAGACCATTTAAGTAAAGCATTATAATCTTCTTGCATACAATTTTCCACCCATCTTACATCCTTGTGGGAGATAACAAGAGCAGTATCATCAGCATACACAAAATGCTTAGCATACTTAAAGATTTTAGACATAGTAGATACATAAATAATATACAGTAGTGGACCAAGAATAGATCCCTGGGGCACCCCAGTATTCGTAAATTTTGGATTACTAAATGTGTCTTTAATTTTTACTAAAATTTCTCTATTTGTTAAGTAATCCACTAGGACTTCAATTAAATTTCCACCTATGCCAATGCTTCTCAAGATTGTTATGAGTGTTTCCCGATTTATTGTATCGAATGCTTTAGAATTATCTATGAATAGTATAATGACATGATTTTTGTCATTTAATTCTGAATTTACATGACTTGAAAAATTTTCCATGAGAATTTCTGTACTTTTGTGTTTTTGAAATCCATACTGATTCGGATCTAATATGTTAAACTTTATTAGGTAATTATAGATTTTAGTATGCAAAAATTTTTCTAAGATTTTTTCAATAGCAGATATGAGATACTTTATTATTAAGTATACACGTATCGATGCTAAAAAGCAATATTGATTTATAAATCATCTACTATTTTATTGCTTTAAAAATAAACTTTTTATTATATACTCGTAATTAATAGAAATAAACATTGTTTTCACCACTTTTTATTGAAAATATCAACATGTTTCAGAGCCAATGGCCCCTTCGTAGGATACAATTGTCCGTTAGGATTGTCAGAAAAGACAAATGTTAATTTTACCCATAAAGAATATTTATAGTAGGTAACAAAACATTCGGAACCCAATAATACAAATCTCGAATGGTTTATAATTTCTGCAGAGTTTGTACCGAGTTTCAATTTTGCATTTTTTTAAAGCACAATGATTTTTTTCAATTCTATGCCCGCCCGGTCCATTCTCCACCACCGAATTAACGATAACTGCGTTTTTGATAGGAGCTGAATTTGGTACAGAATACAGTTTGAAAACAGCATCATTCTTAGTAGTTGAGGAGAGGAGTATCGAGGAACCGAAAGTCCGTCCTAAAACGTTTTAAACTTAAAAATCATCGACGTTGCTTTAAATGGATAAAAACGTAGAAGAGAGGGGTATACATACATTAATTAGTACATAGAAAACATCTGATAATTATGAAGATGACACTGCCTGTTACAACAATATGTATATCGTACCTGTTCAGACAGAAATCACTATTTGTAGATTTGAAGAATAATTAGATGTTTGAAATTTCAAATAAAAATATTATACGCAGTGAAAAATAAATAACATTTTGCGCAATCGGCCTGTCATTACAGAACATTTTTGTAAACATGCCTCTAAACTGTCTAAAACAATCTCTTAGAAATCGCTATTTCTTAGCAATATCAATAAGTAGTGATGCAACGAATACTAATTTCACGAATAAGAATACGAATATCAAGCCTACTATTCGACGAATACGAATAAGAATAATTAAACAAGTTAATAAATAATACACACTGTTTGTTCTTTTTTTACTAAGAGATTTAATAATTAAGATTTACCACCGGCAAATTTTTGTTCAAAAAGCACAACATTTTTTTTTTTGGTTTGTTCATTCCCAGCTGTCGAAAAAAAAATTTTTTTTCACGCTTACCAGAGGTCATGTTATTAGATTTAATTTGAAAGTGAAAAAAATCCCAAACCAAGGGTTTCAGGTTCGATTTCCGGCGAGGTCACAATTAATCTATGTGATTTACTCAAGCCTGGGTGTTTTGTGATGTGTTTCGCTTCTTTAATTGTGCCTATTGGCCTGTCGAAGCGGAAAAAAGAAATAAGTTTATAAGAGTTTACACTTTTACACACACCAGAAATAAAATGGGACGAACAACACGTATGACAAAACAAAAACTACATGAAATGAGCACCTAACTTTATTAATAACCCTACGAAACTAGATGAAAAAACTCATGTTATGCTATGAGACAAGTAACAATTGACAACTTGAGAACTCGACAAATCCATTAATTCAATTTTAGGGGAATCCCCGATAATAGAATGCGTAGGTGTGTTCGGAAACACGGTGCACAGCCAAACCGTAATTTGCCTTGCGTTCAGTTATAAATAGTTTGTTTTTAACATTCGTGATAATATTGGGCGAATACGAATATTTGGTAAATATCTACTATTCGGCGAAAACGAATATTCGTATTCGTTGCATCACTTCAATAAGTGTTCTCAATAATTATGAAAAGATAATATTGATTTAACATAAAAAATAAAACTTAAATTTACAGCTATTTATTTATGTATTAAAGGAACAACAAAAATATGTATGAAAATAAATAAATTCATATTCGTTGCATCATATCAATAAGTGTTCTCAATAATTATTAAAAGATAATACCGATTTAACATGAAAAATAAAACTTAAAATTACAGCTATTTATTTATGTATTAAAAGAACAAAAAATATATATATTGAGAAATTTACCGTATCTTAAATGGTAAGAACAATACAATCATGATATGTTTTTTTACAACGAAATGAAAATAACGCTGGTTCAGCGAACTGAGAATTTAAAAATTATGACACCAATTTTGTGTGTTAAAGAAATGATTTCTGTAAAAATCAACGTCGTATTTCGCTTTATGCTAATTCATACCTGCCGTTAAAACATTAGACTTGTAAATGAAGCTATCACGAACGGACAATGAATCATCAAGCCGTTCTAAGGCCAAGGCTGTATTCGCTAATACACTACATTCGCACTCCGAAGCCGGTTATAATCATGTAACAGAGTTAAAACCACAAATTTTGTTGAAAATGTTTTTCCATGAGTATTATATAAAAACAAGTTTGGAAGATATTCAATAGACTAAAACAGGAATAGATTACGATTAAAAAGAGGTTAATCAATATACAAACTGGGACGAACCGGAAACTTTATCTTCCCAATCCTTCTCTCTCGAACTGAAACAAGGTCTCCAAGATGGGAAAACAAACATAAAAGGATAAACGCTCTGGAAATATGGTGTTAGCGAAGCATCCAAATCCTGTCTCTAGACAGACATTAAAAAAGTAAAACTCCTAGCAACCTGGAATGAGTGGCAACTGCAGAGTATAAAATTCTTTAGGCGAGGGGATTGGGACACAGCGGAAGTATGCCCCCCCCCGCGTATATTTATGACACGATTAAAGTATTTATTATTCATCATCATCATTGGTGGGTCTTGGCTTCCTCAATAATTTTCCTCCACTCATCTCGGTCTAGTGCCAGCTCTCTCCAGTTTCGAAGCTCTAATGCAGAGATATCTTTGAGGACGTTGTCACTCCATCTTAATTTCGGCCTTCCTTTTTCCTTTCAGTTCCTTCGCCCTATTGGCCTTGAGTTCAGCAGCGACTTTGGTGCTTGATGCTCGGACATTCTTTCCACATGACCCAGCCACCGAAGTCTTCCCAGTTTTATAAATTTTGTGACGTTTGGCTCCTTAAAAAGAGTATAGAGCTCATTGTTATAACGTCTGCGCCAAAGTCCATTTTCTAGAACCGGTCCGAAGGTACGCCTCAAAATTTTCCTTTTATATAAATACCAAAATATCATAATTAAATCTCTCTTCTCTCTGGCACAGTACCAACTCCTATTGCCTAGGCAGGCTCTTCTCGTTCTCAGGCTGTTTTTCTTTTTTCTTCGGTTCTGCGCTTTCATATCGGCCGTTTCTCTGCAGGATTTCGGAGCATTGAGTCATCCAGGAGTTTATCGACAAGTCATCCAGAGGAGCTCCAAATAGTATATTGCCCGCTTTACCGTACGGTCTGGTGGTCTCCGTCTTGTGTGCTCGAACCATCTCAGCTGTCGTTCTTCCAGCTTACTGAATGCGTAAACTTTTAATCCTATCTTTTAGTCAAACTGCAGACCATTTAAGCATTCGCATTTCTGCTATTACAAGATACTTAGAGTAAGAGTTGTACAGTTAAAATTTTCCCATTCAGTTGCATTGAAGGGGTAACAGCATTTGGGTCTTCAAATGGCGGGTCGGCATAATTAAATTTTTCGATAATAATCGAGTTTTTTCTAATAAAGAGCGACTTATTTATTATGACATTATACTTTTTAAGAGTATTAAGTTTAACCTTTTCATAATTGATTCAAAATTTACAAGCCCGTAACATCAAACGTAATAGAACGAGCCGTAGAACCAGAGCGTATACCAATAAATTTATGTTAGTTCATATGTATATATTTTGATAGTCTACGGTTACATAAAGTCACCATGCCACCCGCAGGTCTGCGATCCAATCTGCGAGGGAGA
>JADDOH010020883.1:0-10050 GCA_016648135.1 Agrypnia vestita | reverse complement strand
TGTAATTCTTTGCAATATTGCAATAATTATTATCAAATATGGGGTGGACCATCCGATACGCCGGATTTAATTCCAATACGAAACACGCGAAATAAGTATTTAATTGGGCAATTTTTATTTATTTATAAAGTAGATATGTTGAGATTAATTATGGTGTTGACCAAATAACCTTTGCGGCTGTGTTGACATACCCTAAGGATCCATTTGATTAAATTTTTGAAGATTGTTTGCAAGTTGTCCGGGCAGGACTTGTAATTCTTTGCAATATTGCAATAATTATTATCAAATATGGGGTGGACCATCCGATACGCCGGATTTAATTCCAATACGAAACACGCGAAATAAGTATTTAATTGGGCAATTTTTATTTATTTATAAAGTAGATATGTTGAGATTAATTATGGTGTTGACCAAATAACCTTTGCGGCTGTGTTGACATACCCTAAGGATCCATTTGATTAATTTTTGAAGATGTTTGACAAGTGTCCGGGAAGGACTTGAATTTCTTGCAATATTTGCAATAATGATTATCCCAAATATGGGGTGGACCATCCGAGAAGCCGGATTTAATTCCAATCCGAAACACGCGAATAAGTATTTAATTGGCAATTTTTATTTATTATAAAGTCGATATGTTGCAGATTAATTATGGTTGTTGACCAAAAACCTTTGCGGATGTGTTGAATACCCTAAGGATCCATTGAATTAATTTTTGAAGATTGTTGCAAGTGGTCCGGGCAGAGGACTTGATAATTCTTTGCAATATTGCAATAATTATTATCAAATATGGGGTGGACCATCCGATACGCCGGATTTAATTCCAATACGAAACACGCGAAATAAGTATTTAATTGGGCAATTTTTATTTATTTATAAAGTAGATATGTTGAGATTAATTATGGTGTTGACCAAATAACCTTTGCGGCTGTGTTGACATACCCTAAGGATCCATTTGATTAAATTTTTGAAGATTGTTTGCAAGTTGTCCGGGCAGGACTTGTAATTCTCTGCAATATTGCCATAATTATTATCAAAAATGGCGTAGATGAAAGCGATACCCAGAACCGAAGAAAGAGAACTAGAAGAGCCGTCTCCAATAGCCTACCTATGCAATAAATTGTGACGTTGCCAGGAAGAAGAAGATTAAAATTACATCGTCGTTACCAAACTAACAATAACTTGAATTGGCGAATCACATCTTCGATAATAATCATTATTTTCATTAATTAATGTATATTATAGATATCTCACAGAGATGAAACTGTATTTCTTATGGGAAAGTAGGTATAGAAGTCATTTGGGTGTACATAGGACTTATGACCTATCTTATGGTTGGCTTAAGTGATCACTTTACACAATGTAACATTCGCCATTTCCACCCATGATAGAATATACCATGCTTATTCATTTTTTGGAAGTTGTATATATGTTCAAATTGCGTGGAAAGCTTTCACATATGAGTTACATTGTGTAAAGTGATCACTTAAGCCAACCATAAGATAGGTCATAAGTCCTATGTACACCCAAATGACTTCTATACCTACTTTCCCATAAGAAATACAGTTTCATCTCTGTGAGATATCTGTAATATACATTAATTGATTAATAATGTCTCTGTGACATAAATCCAGCACTGTTCTGAAAGATTTGAACAAACTCAAAAATATTCTGAATTATTTTCATTCGTTAAATTTCATTAAAAATCTCCATCCCGTCACGCTTATAGATAATGAAATTAATAATTTGGAATGTTAAGAAATAAAAATGAATTTGAACTCGAACATTAATCTTCTTCTTCTTCTTTTTATTTTCGTAGATCTGCTGATCTGTGCTACAGAAAACTACGCCTCCTGGGATGACGAGGTCCAGCTATCCCTCCATCGTTTCGGTGGTCTTCCCGATAGGCGTCGTCCAGAGGGGTTTTATTCGCTGTTTATGCTTGAGTCTGTCACTGTCCATTCTTCTGGATCTACTCCATCGTGCTATGTCCTCTATTTTGCAAGTTTTTCTTATGTCTTTATTTCGGACACGGTCACGTAGTTTTTCCAGTAATGGATCTCAGCACCTTCATTTCAGTTGTTCTGAGGAGTCCTTTGGTGCAGACAGTGTCAGCCCGCGTTTCTACAGCGTATGTCATAATAGGTCGTACGCATGTCTTGTATATTTTGACCTTAATTTCAACATGTATATTTTTGTTTTTCTAGACCAAATTCTTGAGACATCCTGATTCGGTGGATACTCTGTTAACTTGCTCTCGGACTTCGGTATACAGATCGATATGGCTACAGATTTTTGCACCTAAATATTTGAAGCTCATGACTTGTTGAATGAACAATATTACATTGACTTATCTCCTTCTTCTTCTTCTTTTGGTGTCATGTCAGGTCCCCCCAACGTTGACTATCACCCGAGAGAAAGCGTCCCTGTCCTGGGCAGCACGAAACAGCTCTCCAACACTTCTTATGCCCGTCCAGTCGCGTATATTGCGGAGCCAGGAAATTTGTCTCATTCCAACACCTCTACGACCCTCTATCTTTCCCATAAGAATTAGGTGGAGCAATTCATATTTTTCTCCTCTGAGCACATGACCCAAATACGATACCTTTCGGATTTTGATATTTGTCAGCAACTCTCTATTCACTCTAGCTCTTTGAAGAACTCTTGTGTTGCTGACCATATCCGTCCAGGGTATCCGGAGCATTCTCCGATGTATCCACATTTCGAACGCCTCCAGCCTGTTCATGCTACTCACTTTGAGGGTCCACGATTCCACTCCGCACAGCAGGACTGACCATATATAACATTTGACCAGTCGCTGTCGAAGTTTCAGGTTAAGATTGTCATCGCAGAATATCTGTCTCATTTTGTTAAAAGCAGCTCGCGATGCTTCAATTCTGCATTTGACTTCGGTTTCTGGGTCAAGGTCTTCCGCTAGGATACTTCCAAGGTATTTAAACTTTGTAACTTATCTCCCCTCCTTTCAATTTTCCGTTAACCCTCTTGCCCTCCTCCTATCGCCAATAACTCCGCCCCCTCCTATTGTCAGTACCTAATTACTTTTTAATTGGACCAACACCTAAACTCGTTTCCTATACTTATAAGCAAATATTAGAAACAGGCTTAGGTGTTCATCACCTCATTATTTGCTAATTTCTGTTCTTCCATGCTCTGTACTTAGCCTAACTGGTATAGTCTGACAATTTTGATTAATTGGACCGCTTTGATCTTTACACAACTAATATTATAGCGCTAAATCATATTAGAATCTTTCTTCTGAATTTATTAATAATGTTGACAGCAGAATTTTCCTTAATTTTCACACCACTAAATTCAAAACTACGTTTTATCAAAACTACGTATACGTTAGTTCAAAATATTTAATATTACGATAAAATAGCCCACCCCATTGAAGAGATATATACAAAATAAAAAAATCACATAAGACAGATATTCAGTTAAAAAGATTCAAGTACATATAATAGATTTGTGTAAATTAAAAAGAGAAGTTTAAACGGGAAGAAGAAAAAGAAACATTTATTTATACATTGCCATTTAGTTGAGACGTAAAGAATTGTTTCAATTTAGCCCTATACACAGTTATACTATCAGCAAAAATGTCGACCATCTCCGCATGTTCAATTTGGTGCTTTCACACAAACGATTACATGCAGAGAACATCATAATGCAGAATGTCCTACTCCCGACGAAGTAGAAATCTGTAATCATTAAATGTAATAAATTAACTATGTGAGTATTTTTTCCTGCTTACCTATGTGCCTCAGTTACTTGCTATACTTACACTTACATACATCGCGAAACTTCACAGAAGATGGAAGAAACCCTAGATTAAAGTGAGTTTCTTTATTATACTCTTTGAATTATACACCACATAATACAAAATCCTCATCAAAGTCACAAAAACTACAGCATCACGAAGACGTACATTAATTTACGAGGAATGTGATTTTCAATATATTATTATCACGGAATGGCAAGCAAAAAGAATTCTGTAATATGTTATAACACTATCGAAGTATCGAGAACGGCCATCTTCAAGAAACGGGGTTATCTAAAACCTTCAGGAAAAGTCTTGAAACGCCTGGAAAAATCTTGAAGCGACGAGGACACTGGAATAATCTAGAAATTTCGAAAATACCAGCATTTGGATGCAAATACGGAACCACGCCGCAGCGGAAGTTTATTTGCTGTGCGAAGTCGGCAGCGTACGACGACGCCGAGGGTGGCCAGTCATGAATTGCGAAGCGACACATAATCAAGCGGAGTACGTAACGTAGGTGCGAATACGGAATATTCTCGCAAGTAATAAATACGTGTTACCCAGCGATAATAAAGTGTTCACATGCGAGTGATGTATTACAAAATAGTGTAATTTAAGGAATAGCGTTAAGTTTAATTAATTTCAAGTGTCTTTGTACACTGAATAGTTAATTATCAATCGCTAATTAATTTTCAGTATTTTCATTCATTCCTCCACAACACTATTGACGCGTGACAATATTGAAAAATAAATTAAAATTGAGAAATATCAAGACAAGGTTACGAAACTAGCTACAATTTCTATTTCGGTTTTATATTACACCAATTTGTATTCAAATTTACTAAGCTTAAAAATGAATGTATTATTAAAAATTATGTATGTAAAAATATACGTTTTACAAAATGTACAAGCGGAATAGACTCGAGATACTCTTCACTAATTGGCGAATAAATATTACGTAAATATTCAAACCCTATTACGCTCTCAACACACAAATGCTTTAAAACTGTTCAGAAAAACCGTAATTTGACTTTTATTTCTCTGAGCAGCTTGGGATAGCTTTATTGAATTTTTTATACACCAATGTATTCAAATGGTATGTAAATATTTCTATAAAATCCGTTTTAAAATTCAGAAAAATAATGTTCCTGGAATTGACAATCTCATATTTACACTTGTAGTTAAAAACCATTGTGAGATGTCGTGTTGCTTTTTACTCCCTTTGTATAACTCGTGACGTCTGCTTGGTTGCCGTCAAACAAAATCTTTGGATCGAATTTTGACCCTTTTCCCGTAATCCAATCGAGATGAAACTTTGCAAGCAGACTCGTGGCGACGATCAAGAAGATCTCTCAAATTTTCGTTAAAAAAAAATAATAATTATAGTGTAATTTCGGACTTTTAGAAATTTTAATGGTTTTTTCAAATTAGAATCATTACCAAAGTTTGATTACTAACAACGGCGGCCCGATAACGTCACGTAATATTTAAAATTTGAATTACTCCGTCGGTAGGTATAATAGGTACTTCACTACGAATTTCGAAAATTTATGACAGTTGGTTCACAGATGACAGCACACTTCGGTTTTTTGGGAAGAAATCAAATAATAAAGGGATATTTTTAGAGATTTTTGACATAGATATTTGTCTAGACATGTTTCATTTTCAGTCAATCAATTATTACATGATGGTAAACTTAATTTACAAAGAAAGGGAGTAAAATAAAAACTTGGTTTTTATGGGATACTTTTTTTACACTATTTAGCTAAAGTTAAAGTTTTCAAATAAAGTCTTCAAATATTATTAAGAAAACTAATTAGCTTTGAACAAAAAATACACTCTTCAAAATAGTTCTTTGGCCCCACTTGGCTGGGTCCAAGGTCCTCGATTCAGGCTTCTCTAGTCTGGTGCAGTCCTCAGATTCGCTGGCAATATCTTCTAGAGGCTGATTGCTTATTAAGCACAACCCTAGACCCCCAGCTGGAGCTGGAGGAGCCAGTTCCTCAATAGGTCACTTCCCTCTTGTCACTGCTAGTGTAGTTGCAGGATCCTTTGCGGAGGTACCCAGGCAGATTCTCTGCGAGCTTTCATATCGCGAATTTAAGTAGCTATATCATTTAAAGTACATTTTCTTCTAAATTAATTAAACAATAAAAAAGCCAGAATCTGTAATAGTTAAAGAATTTCAGTTTCAGTGCCGATAAATCGACTTTATTAGCTAAATAACTTTTATAACAGCTTGCATCAAATTAATGGTAAGAATATGATAGCAACAGTGTTTAAGAATAAGATAGCAACAAATACAATATGCAGTTTTTTTGGTGCAGGCCTTTATCGTTACCTACCTCGCTAGGTACATAAAAATACCTGTTCTGAGGTAAGTAGCCATTCCATTCATTGAGAATCCATTTAAATATCTAATTTCATGGTAGCGTTATTAGAAGAATAAAAAGAAAAATAAAGTAAAGTAAATTAGAGTAAAAAGTATATACATATATGAACAAACAAAAAGTGTAAATAAGTAATTTAATACCAAGGTAGATAATATAAGAACAAAAGTATAGACAGAGTAAGTGTCATTAAGAGGCCTCGGTACACGATTTTCGTATTTGCTCTCGATTTTGCTAAATTTAACGTAAACGTAACGTAACATACGAAAGATAACTCTATTGCATGAAAACTAAAATAGTGTTTCGGGGTTATAATTTTTTTGATGTTATAAAAATGTATTTGTTCATATTTTTTTAAGGAAATGCTTCATGAGTAAATGGATCTATCATAATAAAATTGATTAAAAGCCTGTTTAGCTACGGGTTTTGCAAAATGGTTTAATAAGTTTACGTTAAATTTAGCAAAATCGAGAGCAAATACGAAATTCGTGTAAATCGGAGGCCTAGTGTGTACCTAGTATGAATTTCAAACCTTGAAAAACAAGTGTAAAAACCAGTGGAACATTTCTGAAAAGTATATAATAACCGATACCTTATTTTTGTACGTCACACGCAATTATTTCAATCAATAGCCTTTATTTCTAAGGGTAGTTTCCGATAATGATACACAGATAGCAAAGAAACGAAACGATTGCGTCGTTATATAGTTATAACAGCCTTCCTTTTCCATAGCTATCCAACGAATTAAAAGCAATCTTCCAAATAATGTGGATTTAAGTGTATCCCTGTCCGTTGACAAGCAAAAAAAAATCAATTTCATTCTATAGTTAACATTAACAAAATGTATTCGCGAATTTCGAGAGGTCGTTAAAAATTCACATCAATGTTTCAATAGAACTAATTAAAAACTCGGAAAACTTCGGGATGCTGGTAATGGGTGTCGTCTAAATGGACGTCGAATAAAAGTTTAGCATAATAGAAAATAAAAATAATATTTATTTTCACCTTTAAGAATAAGGCTTCACCTTATCAACATGAAAATATGTATTACTAAACACGTTTCAGAGGTTTTTTATCAAATACAAATTTTAAAAGCGAACGAATAAACTTTATTATAAAGTCTTACTTGAAAATGTTTTTATATTTTAATGTAATCTCCTTGAAGCTGAATAAGTTTTCCTAACGATACTTGAAAATCGATATATTAATTTTATAGAAAGTTTCGTCAATTTTATTTAATTTATTAAAAAATTCAATAGACTAAACTTCGGGAGAAGGTCTGGGCATTATGTCATTTGGGATGTTTTTTTGTGAAAAACAAAAACTTCTCAGAATTCGCTAATCACGTCAATGAAACAAAAAATAGTTTTAGCAATTGGATATCATAGATCATTTGGATTAACAGAAACGCTGAGTTGCTTTAAAAATGCTTTTTAGATAGATTTCACATTTTCTTTCTTCTTTTTCTTCTTCTTCTGCTGGTGTTAGGACTATGTCCTGTTGTTTCTCGGCTCTTGCTCCTGAAATGTGGATGACCAGCTGTCCCGCCATCTCTCCCTGGAGGTCTACTGCCTGCAGGTATCCCGTTCTTCGCTCTTCTTACCACTCTTGTTGAATCCGCTCTAGCCACGTGGTCTCTCCAGTATCTCCTTCTATTTCTTTCCCATGGTACGATATCTTCGACATTGCAGGTGTTCCGAATTTCTAAGTTTCGTACTCTGTCTCCGATGGTTACTCCCCCGATGGGTCGGAAAGTTTTCGTTTCGGTGATTCTTAAGAGTTTCTTCGTTCTCGTGGTGTTGGCTCTTGTTTCAACATATGATCGGCCTTACATAGGTTTTATATATGTGGGGGTTCTGACTGTAGTGATAAAAGATCCCCACGTCAGGGTTGAAGTTGAAGGTGCGTGTTCTTTTGTCGTTGGGGTTCACCAGATGTGGGAATCTGGAGCTCACGTCGTGGGTCACCAGATGTGGGGGTTCCGACTATAGATGCGAAGAACTGTCGGGGTTGAAGTTGCCTTGCAAGTTGCAATTGCGATGCCTCTGCGTGCTGCGACTCTGACTGATGGTGCGTGTCCTTTTTGCGTCAGGGTCTACCAACTTGTGGGGATCCGTGGTTGCTCTCGTCTCTGAAGATGTGGCTGGAAGTCAGATGTGAAGCTTTCGTTGCAACGGTATCCACCGGTCGGCGATGGATGTCCGACTGCAATGTTTTGACTTCTCCCGAAGATGATACGAAGGTGTGCTGAAGCTCATGATGAATGTGTTGATCTCACTCCTGAAGCTGGCTCTGAAGGCTGCCAAAGATGCGTGAAGGCTGAAGGGGTGAGATCAACAGGGGGTAGCTTCTCGACCTCACACAAGGAGTCGATTCCAATCACACCAACCTCCACATATATTTTCATTTTATTCTCGATCAACACGCATCTCTCGCTACAATGGCAACTTTATTTGCTTGTTCTCTTACTTTTTAATTCTCTTGCATTTTTTATGTTGTGACTAATAACTAATCAATTATTCAAACATAAAAAGACTGACATTTTTTATGTTACATTATAACTATTATGAAAAATAAATTCACTCGGTCCCAACCGGTCCTGCCGATGCTGTACTGCAGTGTACTATGTGTCTGTACATGGGTACACTCGGTGTTCCAGTCCGCTGATTCGATCACTGTCCTGCTACGTCCCAGGTAGGCCCATTGGTCCACGTTAAAAGCTTTCTACTCAAAGGTCCTCCATCACGGCCGGTGTTACCAGCTAACACGTTAAAAATATTAAATCACGCAGTTTACCAACACGACATTTTTAGACTCCCATACAAAATTCTATAAATAATTATTACAATTTATCAACAAATAAAGAAAACAAAACATAATGACAATTATCTTCAAGTTTGTGTTTACTGGGGTATTATGCCGTGTTGTTACGACCTTTCGGGCCGACGTTTCGGATCCCATTGCAGGGTCCATCATCAGGGCTGATGTGTTGTCTTGAATGTTGGGTTGTGGTTAAGTATCGGCTTGCAATACCGTGCCGAAGTCATGATATGTTGTATTGTGTTGTATGTATGATTCATCTGTTGTCTGATCACTATCTCTGCGGAGTCTGCGACGAGAATGACTTTGAAGCGCCGGATACCAAGGTGTTTTTAATTTGAGACCATCATCTCTATTAATGTTTATCGGATGCTTGTAGATTTCTAGTGCTTCCTTGATAATACGCGCATGGTGACTCTTAGGCTTTCCAAGGATTTTCGGTTCGAATGCAAAATGATGGCCGGTATCCAGAATGACAATTACATAAGCATGCTTTAGTTGTACATAAGCATCATACAAACTTTTTACATCACAACATAACAAGATTATCGTTCTCTTGTACTTTACATTCGTCTGACTATACCGAGACTTTCTTATTTGCTGTAAGAACGAAGGTTCTATTCCATCTTATACATTTCATGTATTTGATTAGTATATTTTTTATAGTATAGTTCTATGCCACCCGCCATGTTAAATTTACCGGGTGGGAGAGAGCCATCATCAATGTTTTAAAACATGAACCAATGTTCTGTGAATAGTTTTCTGGGATATTCTGCCGTGTATATGTGACCTCTCTGGCCAACGTTTCGGATCCCATTGCAGGGTTCATCATCAGGGCTGATGGACCCTGCAATGGGATCCGAAACGTTGGCCAGGGAGGTCACATATACACGGCAGAATATCCCTTAAAACTATACACAGAAGATTCTGAACGGCCGTGAAAACCTAAGGACATTTTTAATGATTAAATGTTGATTATTTTCTATTTTATTTTATTTTTAATGCGACATTAACAGAATATTGGGAACAAATTATGTAAAAATCAATACAATACTATTGCAA
>JADDOH010020878.1:0-12882 GCA_016648135.1 Agrypnia vestita | reverse complement strand
TAGTTACAGTAACCACAATAAATGCTCATTTTCCATGTTTTTTTTATAATTAAAGTTACTTAGTTTCCCAGTAAAATATAATTTATATTTTTTTTTGAGCATAAAAAACATCTCTCTTCTTAAAACTTTTAAATTACAATTTTTTTACAAGCAAATACAATCAAGGTTTTTTAATTAAGCAAATAAATGAGTACTTTATTAATGTAGACTGTTTGGAGCCCCATTCCAGGACACCAGCAAATTAGTCCTATTTTCATAGCACAAGCGTTCAGCTTATTTTCAAAATACTAAAAATATTGATGAGACGCGTATTCCGCCTTCTCATTTCTATATATATATATGCTTATTAATTGTAATAAGATGATAAAATATTACGTATAGAACCTCTCGTAATATTTCGATGTCAACAATAATATCGTAATACTTGAAAATAAAAGAATCTTCTCGAGAGTTCAAAAGACCAATGTACTGCATTTGTAAAGAACGGGACGCAGATTGAGTTTGTTTTGACATTTCTATTCTCAGAGCGACGGCCGGAGTTACCAGTCGTGAGATAATCGGAGCAACAGATAATAAGCGAAATAAAGGAGCTAAGTAGGTGCGACTACTTACGTGCGATATTCAAATGGAATGTTCTAGCAAGTGATAAATAATAATATTGCGATGTAGTATGTATTCAAGAATAGTCTATTAATTTAATTCAGTAATGTTAACCGGTCGTATCCTGCGCAATTTCGCCCACGATTGCACGATTTTTAGACACTTTTTTGTAATGGTTCCATTCATGTTAAAATAATCAATAATCCCTAAGAAGTTGCAGTTTCTGGTTTGTCAATATACAGACTTCAATAATTATTTTTATTTCAATAATTACTTGTACAATAATTACTTATTCATTAATTATGAAAATAAGTAACTAAATTTACTATCAAAAATGTACGAACATGTTTATCGAATAAGACGGAAATAGCGGAAGCAATAACACTAAAGATATTGTATTTCAATATTTTCGTTCTAAGAATATAAAAATACTTAATTTTAAACCTTTTTTATTTAAAAATAACACTTTTTTAACAGATAAGTATAAATATAATAATAAACATAATTAATCCCCGGTTCGAAGACAATTAATTTCCGGTTTGCGCGGCAAATGAGGTTACTTGACAAATAGAACTCGATCATTCATTCAAAAACTTAAAATAAGCTTTAAAAACCCATTAACGCAGGTAAAATAGGCCGAATTCACATACGTGTCTAGACAGCGCAGATCTGCGCTCTGGCACTCGACCGTTTAAATGGTTTCACCAATTTAATTTAAAATAAATAATCACTAATTAATAAATAGCTAATTAATTTCCAATTCTTTTATTTGTCCCCCAAAGTCACGACCCGTGACAATATTTAGTGAGGAAACATTTTTATTATTTGCTGTCTTCTCTTGAAATTCTGCGCACAAAGGGACTACGGATAGGTGTTAGACGAGTCGGAAAATTTTAATACATCGATCAATCATCTTTCGTCTGTCTGCAGAGGCCGTCTCCGGTGTGCCTTCAATCAGTCGGAGTGACAAAATAATATTCAGACACCATTTGTTTCCAAACAAAAGCAGGTTAATTTTTATTTAAATAGAGAAAAACCCGGTTAATTCGAAAGACACAAGGCCTAAAAATGCAAAAAGTCGTAGTAACCCCGACAAACCCCCAATAAATCAATACTTTCCAAGTCACATAATTTGAATTTTCTTTAACAAATTATTTAAAAAAACTTATAATGCGCGCCGCTATCAAATTTTGATCGCACCTAGGGAATGCAATCCCAAGTCGGGATTGCCCTATAGGGATCCCTCGAGATGAGAATTTCTAATCCCGCGGGATCCCTACGGATCGGGATCCCGAATACTTTTGTGGTTTTTTTTTTGTTTATAGAGCTGAATAGCAATTAACGACAATGCCTTGCATTTTTATATCAGCA
The DNA here is from genome assembly GCA_016648135.1 of Agrypnia vestita. NCBI lineage: Eukaryota > Metazoa > Arthropoda > Insecta > Trichoptera > Phryganeidae > Agrypnia > Agrypnia vestita. The sequence continues at coordinate 10,911 of JADDOH010020878.1, read as the reverse complement.
ATTTTTATAAAGTGTTCATTATTAATCATTGCATTAAAGTTTTTGTAGACGTTTTTACAAACATCAATCAGTCAATGTAGTAGAATTAGTAGTAGTTTTTATTACTATGTTAGGTTAATAAAATCCAGCAAATATTATTCCAAGCTATTTTCATTATTTGAATGTGACATGAACATAAGTTTTAAATACTTACTAAAAGCTCTATAAACGTACACAATTAAACATAAAAAACATAAAAAATGTTGAACAATCCCGATAATCTCGTCCGATTTTTCGGTTCGGGATTCATCTCGTAAAATGCCTCGAAATCTCGCGGGATCCCGATTTCGCGGGATCTCGATCTCGCAGGATCGGGATTGCATTTCCTAACCGCACCTCATAGGGTATGCATTTCGTGGTAACTTGTAGAATTCACTATATCTATACATATTGTAACAAAATGGCAAAAGAGATCACGTACAGAACACAATAACATAGAAGCCTCTAGAACATTCTATCGCACTCTTGTATTATCTACAAACTTCTGGAACAACCTAGAAGTGACGGGATCCATCTTTTAAACACTAGAAAGAAAAAAAGGAAAAAAAAACTTCTGGAGCGTTCGAAACCAATATGATCACATATAAATAACGCGGATCTAGGCCGTGCGAAGAGATTGTTTTATTTTTTTTTAATTTTTATTTTTTATTTTTCGCTTCAACAGGCCGAAAGGCCCAATTACAGAATCGAAACGCATTACAAAACACCCAGGCTTGAGTAAATCACATAGATTAATTGTGACCTCACCGGGAATCAAACCCGGAACCCTTGGTGAGAGAAATCTTGTATCATGCCCACTGGGCTACGAAGTCCATTTGGCAAATCGTTCAGTGCGTAAGTTGCGAGACGACGGCCAGGTGTGCCCAGTCGTGAAATTGTGTAGCGACAGATATCGATCGAAATAAGGAAGCAAGTCTTACCCATTACAATAAGATTATTACAAGCTGGAATTGAATGTTCTACGAGCGATAAGTAAAGTGTTCCCTAAGATAATAAAGTTTTCATATACGAGTGATATATTGCGGAATAGTGTAATTTAAAGAATAGCGTTAAGTTTAATTCTTGTAAAGTGATTTTGTCCATTTAATAATTAATTAATTACCATTTAATAAATCGCTTTTTAATTTCCAGTGTTTTCATTTGTCCGCCCGCAGCCAAGCCATGTGACAATAATATGTCGTGATCCCTAAAACTGAAGAATCCTATGCATGCTTTTTTCAGTTGGCTGCCTTGATTGGCGTGAATAATTTTAGTTTGCGTCAATTCCGATACCAAATTATTTTATATTTTTTCTTTGCTAAGCAAAATTGATTGTTCAATTTTTTATTATTTAATATTAAGCCTAGTGGACTGGATGGTGATCAGGAAAATCCAAGGCTATCTATCATGTTAGCCCTTATATTTAAAGAAACAATAATTTCTAAAAAATATTAAGTATTATTCTTAAAAGAAGTAGATATTACTCATTATTATGTACGCAAATAAAATCTTGTAATCTTAGATAGATATATATATATATTATCTATAGATATAATAAAATATTTTGTTTTAAACTAATAAATATTTTTTTTAATATATCAGTGAAACAGCAGTTTGTGACCTTGAATTATCTGATATTTTGGCCAAAATTGTTTTTTTTATCAAAATTCTGACGGTAATTTTAACAAACATGTAGTAGTTCTAGAGATCCAATCAAACGTAGTTATATTTTTATACTACGTAGTTATATATTATATTTGGAGCAACATTTTTTGGTTTCATTTTGGTTAAAAATAAAACGAATGAAAGTCAACGTTTTGTAAAAATAAATCAGAAAAATTGAAAACAATTGCAAACTTTGATTTTGCACAACTCTAACTATTTATAGGTCATGGTTGCTTGAGCACATGTAAAGTATCGTGTACTAGCTCTGTTACACCCTGTATAAGTAAATTGAAAATAAAATCAAGAATATTATTCAATAGTATATTGTATGCCTAAAACTTTTTGTAGAAAATTTACATCATCTACAATGATTGAAACTCCATCAACGAAATATGTATAGAAAACTTTGAAGTTTAATGTTTCAGTTTATTCAGGTTGAATAAATAAAATCTTTAAATAAAATAACTTTTTGTTTAACACCACTTTATTGAGTTTAAACCAACTAGTTTCGACTCACAACTGAGTTTTCATCAGGGTTCAGATATTAACTAAATAAAAACAGAATTACGAACAATCAAGGAAGCATTAAGGGAAGAAAGAGACAGAACGTCAACTGTGGTGGGGGTTGAGGGAAAGAGAGTGGGTGTGGGTGGGTGTAGTTAATTGGAAGGGGAATATATCTATAATTGGACTACACGATTAATCTAGTTGCTTATTTAGTAAATATTTTTTATTTGTTTTTAAAGATTTTTTTATTTCTAAAGCTTCTAAATTGTTGAGACGAATACCTATGTCATTTCTGTGAAGTACATCTACACCCGAAGATTGGTCAAATGTTTTTTTTTTTTTTTATTAATTTTTTTCTATTATGCTTTCTTAATTGTTCGTAATTCCGTTTTTATTTAGTTAATATCTGAACCCTGATGAAGACTTAGTTGTGAGTCGAAACTAGTTGGTTTTAACTCAATAAAGTGGTGTTAAACAAAAAGTTATTTTATTTAAAGATATTATGTCGCACCACAATGTGTTTGCTTCGTGTGAAAATTGAATAAATAAAATTGATATTTAATCAAACATTAATTCAGATCGCGATAATCTACTATGTTTAACCTTTCGTCAGCTTTATTATGTAATTTTTATAATCCAATCAATTAACATAAATAACTTTCTAAAGACAGCGATGTATAATAATAGAAACCTCTCCCATAATAGAAACAAATGTCAGTATCAGCTTATTGACATGCCTTCGGCATGCTCCGATTGCATCACATGTAATAGCAAATTGCACCATATGTCAATAGGTGAACATGGCAAAGGTCTGGCCACCAAATAAGCGATACCTACCAGTCTGTTATTAATTAACGAGTTAAATGACGTTTTATTTTCATGACGACTTATGTACTTAATGACGTCTTAATTACATTTTTTTTTAATTTCGGTATTAAACGTTATAATTATAAAGACCTGATTTCTGGTAATTTTCAACATACAAAAAGTACACTTTTTTTAAAGCTGAACATTTAAATTTCATTGTTACACCTGCACACGATTCTAGAAAAGAATCTTTTGATTGTGCTGTTTCAAGAACATTTAATACCTAAATAAGACCTAAGGAAGATTGCATTTATTTAAGTAAAATAGCTACAATAGATCACAATAATGCCTTAAACAAAAGACTCTTTCGATCATGTTAATATACATGTTACACACATTCCCAATTACTCAAAGTATTCAAAATTTTATAAATAACTAGCCGTACAGCTGTGAAAAATCACGGTAAATAACAGTAATGAACTAATAACGACCCTTGCGTGCAAACCCGCGCAACATGAGACCCGCGCTGATTACGTTCTATTATCTAAAGTTCTAATTATCTATTCATTCCAACAAATTACAGACAAACAATGAAATTATTATATTTAGATACCTCAACATTGAATACTAACATCACATCACAAACATTTTATCATGCTAAATAATACGAAAATAATGTATGTACCAATATAAAGTAGTTTTTTAGTATTAATGATATTATTTCAAAATGTCACAGCAATATTGTTTTTATGGTTGGTATTTATTAATTTATTTGAGTATATTCTGACAATCCACCATCGTTAACTAAATGCACGCGAAACGTTTGGTAGCTATCCAAAAAATTTATCAAAAGTAACGTTCATTTGTGAAAACTCAACATTTGTCAAACTTTTGTTCTGTATAATCGACCTAATATGCTTGCTATTTGTTGATCGTTGCAAAAATTTTAAAGGATTTTAGTCTTCACGATACTAAACCAACAAAAAGACATCGAAATGCAAGAAGTAAAGAGAATATTGCTGCTGTAAAAATATTACAGAAGATACAAATTTATCGACAATTTGGCGTATTTTGCAAAAAGATTTGTATTTACACCCTTATAAGATTGCATTGAACCAAGAACCGAAGCCACAAGATCATCGTGAGTAAGCTGATTGGGCTCTAGAACAACTTGAAATTTATCGTAATTTTGCCAGAAAAATTATCTTTTCAGATAAAACACATTTTTGGTTACATGGCAATAAATAAAATAGTCACTTTTGGTTGTAAAAATAATCCACAAAAGATTTAAAAGAAGCCTTTGCGTCCGCAAAAGGTCTTTTGGTGCAATGGTTTTTTGGTGTTTTTTTCAAAATGACGCTGGAAATGCAGCTTTAAGTTAACAGATTTTTTTTGGATTAATTAGATTTGACATGACATGTGGTTCCAACAAGATGTCATACTGCTAATTTCACTATAAACTTATTGCAAGAAAAGTGTGGTGAATTAAAAATTTCAAGAAATTCAACTGTTGAATGGCCTTCAAGAAATTGTGATTTAACTCTTTAATTTTAAATCAATGGTTTGTTCAAGAAAATCAAAAAAAACTTAATGATTTAAATTTAATATTTTTGAATGATTTTTTTAATAAAGTCATCTAAAATTGGGTTGAACTAACCCCCTTCTTTACTCTAGAGGATTGGGACAAAGCGGGAGTGTGTTCCTCCTTACATATATTTATGACATAATCATACTGCAATTAAAGTATTTATTGTTGCATAATTAAATTCCTTATATACTTAAAAAATGTGTTATTTTACAATGTTTACAATTGTTTAAAAAAATATTTTTGTAATAAAGCGCGACTTATTTACTAAGACATTATTCTTAGTGGTATTTTGTATGACCTTTTTATAATTCAAAATTTACCATCTCGTAGTATTTTTTAAATATAAATCAAACCAATTAGAACCAGCCAGTACAACCGTGTACCAAGAAATTTACATTTGTTCATGTCTATATATTTTGGTGATCTATGGTTTCAAAGAATTCATTCCTATAATCGAGGCCGAGGTGGCCATTTAAATGACGTTTTATTCAAAATATAAAGTCTTTTTGTTTTACTTATAAAAGATAGAGATATATAACAGAAAAACCCTACACATTTAATATTTCCTTCCATGTTAAATAATGTGAAAAATGTTTATCACCATTTAAAATATTTTTCTTCAAAAAAAAAATTTATTTTCTCTTCGCTCTTTTTCTTATCACACTGACAAGGTAAAAAATACGCGAGAAGATAAAAATTAAATTACCTTTTTTTGTGCAGATGAGCGTCAAAAATGTCAAAGACCAAATTATTAAATTCCGTTCACACGTTAAACACGTTTCGCCGCTAAATTTAAAACTAACTCTTAATGATTTTTAACTACGTTAAAAACACACGTTTTTTAGCAAAACGTTTTTAGCAAAAATTTATTTACTGAGCTAATAGAATAAATAAATATTCAATACGTTTATTAGGCAAAAATAATCAAATATTCTTTACTTCTTCTTCAAATGCAGCAAATTTATTTTGTGGTAACATAATTATAATTTATATAAATTAACTTTGTTTAAACCACTTATTTATTGAAAAAAATCAACATGTTTCGAAGCCAATGGCTTCTTCGTCAGGATAACAAAAATAATATTTAAAAATCGAAGTATAGATCAAAATATTAAAAAGTTATATATTATCAATTTCCATATATAACTTTTTAATATTTTGATCTATACTTCGATTTTTAAATATTATTTTTGTTATCCTGACGAAGAAGCCATTGGCTTCGAAACATGTTGAATTTTTTCAATAAATATGTGGTTTAAACAAAGTTAATTTATATCAATTATAAATATTCTTTAAGCTGGTCAAATATTTACATATTTCTAGAATCACATAATATGTAATTAATTTGATTTATTAAGTTTATGTCGTTATGTTTTAAAATAAAATCGTCGAAAGGGGAAAAAATTCGCGTGCTGTATTCGTGAATGCAACGACAGCCTTAATAAGAGACAGAAAAACTCATATATCTCAGTGATAAATCCTAATAGAGAATATATTTTCAAAGTTCTTTCTGATTGTAATATATTTATTATATTTGTATAGTGGACTTTTACATGGAATAAGATGGAATTTTCGTAAGTTAATATTCTATAAACTAGCAGAAGAATCAGTACTTAGAAATTAGTATTAGCATTATGATTTATTTTTAAATAAATGGATATTAGATCTGTAGATTTCTTAGTACCACAAGTATTTGAAAATTAAAATATATTAGTTGATCTAAAGTACTGTAGCCTTGTAATAAAAGTTTTGTCGTTTAGCATATATAAAAGAACAAACATATATGAGGGTTATAAAAACAAAGGCAGCAATAATTGTCTTAGGTTTTCACGGCCACTCAGAATCTTCTGGTTTGTGTCCATCATCAGCCTTGATGATGGAGCCTGCAATGTCAGTCCGTCGTCGTAACGTCGGCCAGAAATATAAATATATAAATATATAAAAACATATAAAAACTATTTTATATGTTTTTATATTTTATATTTTTATGTTTTTATGTATAAATATATAAAAACATATATATAAAAGCATATAAAAACACGGCATAATACCCCAGAAGACAAAAACCAGAAGAAAAAGGCAGCAACAGATTTCTAAATTTTATAAATAAATGTTGTTTAATTGTATTAAGAATAAAAAAAACATGAAAGAAAATGTGTTTTCAGCTCTCGTTTAATTTAAATGATACCTGTTGGAATACAGAAATATGTCGTATTATGGAATTATTTTATTATTAATCCATCACCATTTAATTTACTACTTTCAAAAATTAATTGATAGCGCGTAAATATTCAGTACTTAGATCCAAAAATAATTAATTATGATTAAAAAGAGTGTTAAAGTGGACTTACATGTTTTGCCCTGCGACTGTGGCGCGTCACCAGCCCTTGCAACGAACCACCGAAAATTTTCAAAAATGGAAACATATTCCCACACCGCTTCTCTCACACAATCCCCACCGGCGAAATATATCAAAACTTTGTGAAAATTATTCAAAGAAATGGCGGATCCATTTGTTACTTTACGAATGAAACAAAATGCAATAACTGAAGATTCGCAACGGCTAAATTTACTGCCAAGTAACAATACATGTATTACATCAATGGGCAATGCTCGCTGAGATATGACGTAAAATGTTATCTTAATTATTGTTGACTTAAAAATGGCGAAAACAAACAAATTATTTTGTTGAGGACACAAGATTGCCAGAGATGTAAAAATGTCAAGACCTCAAATATTTACGCTCGCGAACGCACGTTGCGTCGTGTGAGATATCATCAATCAGCTGAGAATTAAATTACGTATTATGTGTGAATGCAATATCATAGATACCTAGAAAAGCACCAGACACTGACATCTATCATTCGATCATTTCAAATTATGAAATTATATACGACGATATTGCGAAAGCTCTTTAAGACATCTTGACTAAAAAATCTAAGGCAATAAAAAATTATTTTCCAAAATCATTTTATCATTTTATGAATGTTCATATTTTATTATATTATAATTAAATTACCTATATTATATTACCTAATATATTATGTAATAATTTTTCAAACTAAAGAATCCTTGTTCTCCTTCTCCAAACACAAGTCTTTGGGAGTATGACTTTATGGGACTTAAATTAAATTAAATTAACTCTGATGGGACAGAAACAACGAAAAAATTTGACGTACTTTATAATGTTATGTAATACTAGGTGTTGGTACCCGGCGTTGCACGGGTTGAGAATTAAGTTGAAAATAAATTTATGGACGGAAACAAAGGTTCAATTTTTTTTCAAAGCCTCTAATTAAAACAATGTTTTCATTCATCAAGGCTGGGATGGATAGGCTATCTAGGGAAGAAATATGGACATTTTTTCCGTCGGGAATATGTATGCAAAAGTTGAGGATGAGTTAGAAGGGGAAGGGGAAATGTCACCTATATTACCAGACTGGTCCTAAAGAATAAGTTTCCAAATTTTGAGTCCGATCAGTCGAACGGTACAGATTTGGATTGAAAATATATCAGGGGGAGAGGAAGGAGTAAAAAAGAAGGGGTAAATATCGCCTATGTTACCAGCCGGATCCTAAATCACTAGTACCTATTCAAAATTTGTGGCGAATCGGACAAACGGTGTAGATTTTTATTGAGGACAGATAGACAAACAGACAGACATTGAGTTTTATATGTAAAGATGTAAAATATAAGATTATATAATTATATAACCTTATTATTTTGATCCACAAAAAATATAATAATGGTCGCCACCATTCGATAACCAAACAAGCACTAGAAAATATTGTATTAATTCGACATTCTAAAGAATCTTACAAACATTTTTTTTTCAAAAAGAATTTTTATTAATAAATAACAAAGTTTCTGTAAAAATTGTGTAGTATTATTATAAACTTGTTTTTTTGGGAAACCGTCCGAATTAAAAACGAAGCAATATATATACTTAAATTAAATAAATCTAATCGTTAATAAGGCTTTGGTCCTTTTTATATCAACAGAAAATATAAAAACAGTAAAAGAAATAAAATTATGCCCAACATTTAATCATATATTTTTCAAGATGCGTTTTTTTTTTTTAAATAGAGATGCGAACACGGAATACGTGTCACACCAATATTCTTACTATTTTCAAACTAAGCTAAACGCTTGTGCTATGAAAATAGGACTAACTTTAATCTACTATTTTCTGGGAGCATGCACAGAACTAATGTAATGAATTTATAACTTTTTGACAATGAGTTTTCCTGATACATTTCCATATTTTTAATGTTTGAAATAGTAATTTCATGATAAAAAATTCGACTTATAAACTAAGAGTTATAATTAACTTAACCTCTATAGATTTATATTTTTAAAAATTTTATATATGAATCTATTTAATATCATTTATAGAACCAGTCCAAAATAAATACAACTAGTTTTATTTTAATAACCTGTCAATAATAACCCTCATAAATGACGTACTTTTTATGTTTGAATTTCAGATTTACGATAATTAGTTATTATTACATTATTACGACAAAAAAAATATTGCGAAAACATTCTAAAATGTAAACAAACTATATTTTACATTGATATACATTACAATACGAATACACTCACTCACTGGAAGGAGAAGGTTCTAGAAAATTCCCGAAACTTCTATAAGGTTCTAAACTGAGTGGCGAAATGTGTCGGTGTGTCTAGAAGATTCCTGTACATTCGATAAATTTCTTGAAAGTTCTGGAAGGAGAATGTTCTAGAAGGTTCGCGAAAGTTCTATGACGATCCAAAGAGTGTACAGTAGCCGGCAAACATCTTGAAATTTTACGGCGTAGTGGGGGGAAGTTTGCGCATGTACCATTCCACCAAAGAGTTTTTTGTCTTCTGCGCATTCCCCCACTACGCCAAAAAATTTCAAGAAGTTTGCCGGCAACTGTACTAAAAAACTACGCGTGAGAAGCTGCGCGGGCACAGCTGTTTCTATTTAATTTACTTCATTTTTACACACATTTTTTAAAATTAACATTCACAACAAATAAAGTTACCGCGAAATCGCAGTATGTTTATGTTATCGTTTAAACATCGCCACCTGGTAGCGTTAGTTTTGTTACTGTCGTTTCGGTCGCGAGTTAATGCTGTGAAAATAGTGCCATCTAGCGTTGTGTCTCGTTACGGCTAGTGACGGACATCGTCATGCAGGCAATTTAGTATTTTTATTTTTATTTTTTTTATTTTTCTCTCCCCTACTACGACACCATTAGTATATATCATATAAAACAGATATTATTTAGTCATATCACACATAGGTTAAGATGGTGTCACTCCGAAAAGCCAATGCTTGATAACTCGATAAAGCTGGAATTGTGTACATGTGGATAAAACCAACAAAATCAAATGTTATTATGTAAAACACATGTATATAAAATATTAATACGCGGCCATGAAAATATATTGCATCACGATTTTTACGCTTGGCTACGATAACAGCAGCCTTATTCGAAATTTCGCTCAACGACTCATTTTGCATTCGACGATTTATGGCGCAGAAATTTATAGTTACGGATACTTTTTTGATTGCGTGGAGTTGCATGGTTCGAGCATGAGCACTCCGTTCAATTAAAAAAGATGAATTGAATTTTTAGAGTACGTACGCCGTGTCCATATGAATGAAATCCCCCGATATTTTACCAGAAAATCATCAACTGGCATTTTTAAAGACCTTTAGTGGTTGCTCGTTGAAATATCAGTATCAGAACACTTAAAAATATTCATTTTTAAATGATCACACTTTATTTGTGGATTTGCGATTTTCAGTAAGTACACAAATCCGTAATAATCAAATGAAATTAAATAAGTCAATTAATTTAGATGATGTTGTATGGTTACTATGGCGTAATATTGTACTAAAGCTGTTTACCGGCAATGGAGAATTCTGGATTCGAGTCCAGGTACCAGTATATATTTTCAATCAATTAGTGTATATTATAGATATCTCACAGAGACGAAACTGTATTAATTATGGGAAAGTAGGTATAGAAGTCATTTGGGTGTAACAGGACTTATGACCTGTCTTTTTATGGTTGGCTTAAGTGATCACTTTACACAATTGTAACATTCGCCATTTCCACCCATGATAGAATATACCATGCTTATTCATTTTTTGGAAGTTGTATATATGTTCAAATTGCGTGAAAAGCTTTCATATATGAGTTGTAAGCGCCTTTTCCATGCGGCCTGTACAAAGCCATTTTCATTCCCCTAAATCCCCACAGATGTCGCTAATGAGAAAATCTACATTGATTTTTACGGAATTTTGAGAGCAATATACTTTATTGTGTAAT
>JADDOH010020877.1:0-11587 GCA_016648135.1 Agrypnia vestita | reverse complement strand
AATATATATAGCTGAAACACCGCTAATGATGATGATGATACTATCGAAACGCCTCCTGACGATATATAGGTGGGACACTGCTAATGATGATGATGATGATGATGATGCTATCGAAACGTTTCCTGGCGATATATAGCTGAAACACCGCTAATGATGATGATGATGATGATACTATCGAAACGTTTCCTGACTATATATAACTGGGACACTGTTAATGATGATGATGATGATGATGATGCTATTGAAATGTTTCCTGGCGATATATAGCTGAAACACCGCTAATGACGATGATGATGATGATGCTATCGAAACGCCTCCTGACTATATATGACTGGGACACTGCTAATGATGATGATGATGATGATGATACTATGGGAACGTCTCCTGGCGATATATAACTGGAACACCGCTAATGATGATGATGATGATGATGATACTATCGAAACGCTTCCTGACTATATATAACTGGGACACTGCTAATGATGATGATGATGATGTTGCTATTGAAACGTTTCCTGGCGATATACAGCTGAAACACCGCTAATGATGATGATGATGATGATACTATCGAAACGCCTCCTGACGATATACAGCTGAACCACTGCTAGTGATGATGATGATGATGATGATACTATCGTAACGTCTCCTGACGATATATATCTGAAACACCGCTAATGATGATGATGATATTATCGGAACGCCTCCTGACTATATATGGCTGGGACACCGCTAATGATGATGATGATGATGATGATACTATTGAAACGTCTCCTGACGATTTATAACTGGGACACTGCTAATGATGATGATGATGATGGTACTATGGGAACGTCTCCTGGCGATATATAACTGGAACACCGCTAATGATGATGATGATGATGATACTATCGAAACGCCTCCTGACGATATATAACTGGAACGCGGCGATCGGTGGCGACGACGTAACATAGCGAGTAGTGTGTAATCGGAATGCGGCGTTAAGTGACGGTGATGTAATTTGGCGCGTGGTATATAGTTGGGACACGGCATTCGGTGATGATGACGGAGGCGATGCTGATCTGACTATCCCCCCCCCCCCGACGATGCACAGACGTATAAGTACGTAAATAAATAAATAAATAAATTGATAAATAAATGAATAAATTAATTAATTAATAAATTAATCAATTAATAAATTGATAAGTAAGTAAACAAATGAATAAATAAATAAATAAAATAAATATATTATTAATTAATTAATAAATCAGTCAATCAAACAAATAAATGAATAAATAAATGTATAACTAATTAACTAATCAATCAATTAAATAAATAAATAGATAAATAAATAATTTATAAATAGATGAATAAATAAATGAATGAATGAATGAAAAATAAATAAATAAACAAATAAATAAATATATGATTAATTGATTAATAAATCAATCAATCAAAATAAGTAAATGAATAAATAAATACATAATTAATCAAATAATCAATCAATCAATTAAATAATCAAGTAGATAAATAAATAACTTATAAATAAATGAATAAATAGATGAAAGAATGAAAGAATGAATGAATGAATAAATAAACAAACAAACAAATAAATATATGAATAGACAGATAAATACCTAATTAATTAATTAATCATTCAATCAATCAATCAATTAAATAAATAAATAGAAATGAATAAATAAGTTCGGCGTCGAGCACACGGGCCGCGCGATCCCTGGAAGTCCACACACATGCAGAGAAGGGTTGATTTGGCTAATTAATTCGCCCCTTTTATGGTTAGTACGGATTCGACATGCAAACACCTGTGGATAAACATATGTAAGGTTTACGGTACAGGGGTTAGCTTTCACTGTCGGCGCTTCTTCCGTCTCTGTGTGGGGTGTCGAACCCGAGACCATTCTTCTTAATCGTGCGCCACCCTTATATATCGTTATAATCTCAAACGGAAAGAGGATGACATGACTTACCCATCTGCCGCCGATTATATCCAGTCCAGAGCATCGTAGTTTCACTTCATGTACCTCACTTTATACCTAAGGATTGCGGACACTTGCCTTGCACGCGCATACGATTCACAGGCCCCTAATTAACTATAGATCGCGACCTAATCTTTGATCCTGCCATTACGCGTTTATAAGGTTCCGTAGCTGGGGCTTAGTATCCAGCCTCTGCAACTATACGGTGTATATACTTTAATCAAACCGAAACTAGACATTATTTTCTTTTCTTTAAATTTATATTCCTCGAGATACCGGAATTAGGCTCTAGCTCGACAATTGTAAGTATTCATATATCTTAATAACACTGTAACATAGTCCTTATTTCCGTCTTACGCATCCGTACTTAGCCGGGTCACCGAAACTAAACTCTAATTCAAATGTTTATACTCTAATGATTATACGCACCGATATTTTTCATAAAACCCTTACCCGTTATTTTCCGATGTTACATATTCTTATATTTATCCGAAATACCGGGATTAAGCTTTGAATCTAGGGTTCCGTGCATTTATAAGTTTTAACAAACCCGTGTAGCGACCACTTGTCCACTTGTTTTTATCATTTATCGGGGATACCGCGGACAAGTAGGCGCCACAGAATAGTTAATTGTTTCTATAATAAAACCCCACTAGTCTACATCTTGATAAGGTCAATACATATTACTTTTAGGGTCCGCCGATTTAGTTTTTATTCTTAATATTATTCTTAATATAAATTTATTATCATCTCGAATATTTGATATCTGCTCTCCGGCAAGTACTCCCCGGATCATTTTATTATAGTTTAAAAATAACGGGATTCTGTAATTTCTACAAGTATAAACAACCCCAATCTTACCGAAACCATTTTATGTAGTGAAAGGCGCGGGATTTATATTCTTCCTAAAATGTAAAATGAACCCGGTCTAGGTGAAACATCCTTATTTAGTTTCAGGACAACGAGGTTTACGCGTTCCGCGAGGAATATGATATAACCCGATCTAAACGAAGGTAATTTTATATAATTTTAGGACAGCGGAACTTACAAATTTCATAAAGTATATCGTGAAGCCAATCTAGGCGGAGACACTACGTATATTTTGAACAGAGTAAGAGTTTAAATTTTACCATCAAGTCTAATACACCGCAAGAATGTCCTAGGCATAGTAAACAAAATAGCGTTCAGAACTGTAGTGTTTCTATGTTCATATGTTTTAGCTCAAAACGAATTTTATAAGTTTCACATTTATAATACAAGACGCGAATTCTAAACGAAACATTTTAAAATAGTTCTAACCGAAATCTATATATTTCATATTTATTAAATGAAACGCGAATTCTCGAACGAAAGCATTTTGCATAACTAAATGCAACGAAATCTTATATAGTTTATAAATAAGAAGACCCGGCCCCAGGCGGTTTTTATATACTTTCAATATAACGAGGCCCTACATCTTTATAAGTATAATACAACCCCGGTCTATCGAAACAATGTACTAGACGTTTTTATATGTTTGAATACATGATATACGTTTTTTTTTATACGCGTTTTTATACGCGAGATTTACGTTTTCGTACAATACAAAGTAACCCGAATTATACTAATGTGATTTTTATATAGGATCACAACCGCGAAGTTTACATCACTCCTAAAGTATAACCAGAACTAATTGAAACATTTTTTTTCATAGTTTAAGTCCGCGAGGCAAATATCTTTCATAAAATATAAAATAATCCGAACCAAATTAAACTCATTTTTATCTTATATACTTTCCCCAACGCGCAAAACAATCCCGGCCTCATGAAACGTTTTTATATGTTTCGATAGCGCGAGATCTATGTTTTCCTATATAATATAAGATAACCCGGGCCGAACGAAAGCAATTTTATATACTTTATAAAATAGTGAAACTTGTACATCTGTAAAACCGTAAATAAACCCCGTTCCTCACGAGATTATTTTATTTAATTTTTTAGAATAATGGAATTTATACATCTGTAAAATCGTAAATAAGCCCCGATTCTCACGAGATTATTTTATATAATTTTCTAGAATAATGGAATTTATACATCTGTGAAATTGTAAATAAACCCCGATTCTCACGAGATTATTTTATATAATTTTCTAGAATAATAGAATTTATACATCTGTGAAATTGTAAATAAACCCCGATTCTCACGGAATTACTCTATATAATTTTAAACGAAATGAAAATCTAGATTATTATGGGCTAAATCTGATACCCCGCGAGATCAGCTATATATTTTTCACAAGACGTATTTTTAATCCCGGAATTTATTCGCTATAATTTTAACGAACTCTTACTATTAAACACAAACAAAAAAATTATTAAAATAAACTAAATATTCTTTCAATAACTAAAATAAATCCGGTCTAATCGAAACATTTCATATAACGAAATATTATATGCCTTACAAATGTAAAAATTAAAATGAGACCTCGCGTATTTAGCAAAAGATAGGTATTTTTATAAGACTTATTTAAAATCGAATCTGTTAGTAACAACTCTTTTATCTTTTAACAATTTCCCGCGTGTTTAGCATAAAATAGGTATCTTTATAACGCACAGCTAGTTTCCGGAGATCCGCCAGTACTATTCCTGTATACTTAGTAAAACGAAAAATTAACTAAATTTGAACCCTAGCGGTTTCTGAAATTCTGCGAGTATTATTCTGTGAACCTAGTAAGACGATAAAAATAATTAACTTTATAGAACGTAGTGATTTCCGAAGTTCTGATATGCCAAATTAATTACCTTTATAAAATAAAATCAAGCCCGTACTCTGAGTTAAAACCCTTTTAACAGGACCTCGCGTATTTAGCATAAGATAGGTATTTTTATAAGACTTATTAACAATTTCCCGCGTGTTTAGCATAAAATAGGTATCTTTATAACGCACAGCTAGTTTCCGGAGATCTGCGAATATCAGTTCTATATATGCCGGACTAATCAACTTAATAAAGCGCAGTAATTTCCGAAGTTCTAATATGCCAAATTAATTACCCTTTATAAAATAAAATCAAACCAGTACCCCCCTTTTCTTTTAATGAGCATATAATTTATTTAATGAGCAATAAGTGAGCAATCAACAATGTCGAAGAGTATAATTACCCGTGCACCACTTTCACTTGAAGCTAAACTATAATTTTCAAACACTGGGACACTCTAAGTCGACGGTAACTATCACTCAAAAAAAACAACCGACGCGGATTTCGCACCTCCGTAGACGTTCACCCAACTGCCTCAATTCTGCCTCCGCGTTACCTCTAATACCCCTCCCAGCAGCCAAAGGCCTAAGTCGTGTGTTTCCAGGATTTTCAATATCCTACTTTCCTTGATACCAAAATCTTTGTTCCTTAGATTCAGTTTGGCAAAAAAAAAACCACACCCTCTCTTGGACCTGTCAGTTGACTCCACCTTTCTGTTGCGGTCCCTGTCTCTGTTTTGGGGCGGACTCGGTGGCTTCGGACGATTTAAATTCGCTTCGCAAGCGCGATAATTAATTTTTAATATTTAATTTCTAAGTTCAGTCCATATTGTCGTTTGATCAACCGTAACCACAATCTATCGGGTACTCCCCTAATCATAGTTGATGTTTCTTCACTATCTACCATTATCATGTCCCGTTCCCTCGTATTTTCACTCGTCTTTATCGGAAATTTAACGATTCTTGGCCGCTATATCATGGTATCAATTTCCCTATACTCACCATGTACACACTGCATACCTAGATATAACAATCGTCCAAAGGTACTAATTTTAAATTACCTAATTTTAAATTAATTTTGGGCGATCTTTTCTCGTGGATCACCCAATGAATCCTGTCTTACGCCCGCGGTCCCCCGCGCACAGGGACGTATTAGGTCCCTCCGTTGCGGAATTTAAACATTGAAGTTCTCCGGTTGTACCCAGGGCTCACATAGCCATGTCGTCTATATATTAATTTGTAACCATTTATTATTATTTTTATTGGCAGTAAGGTTGATCCACAAAATACCTATGTTACATAAACAGTGAATATTCTCGAACAATATAATACTGGAAGAGTACTATTCGCTATAATACAATAAACTATTAATGTAAGTTAAAGTAAATTTTTAAATTCAGTGGAAATTTTTTTAAGATTGTTTTGCTGTTAATTTTTCCCAAAACAAAATAAATAAATAAACACACAAATACACACACTCACACAAACCCACTATTGGACATGTTTTTCTTATTTTTTTTATCGATTGTATATATGTGTTTTCTTGTAATTGGCCCAAACCTCTGTACATCAATTATCGGTTTTTTTTCAAGATTGATTAATTATATGGCTGTAAGAAAACCAATAAATGAAAATAAATAAAATAAATAAATAAATAAACCTCCAGTGCAGCAGGCAAGGCGTCGGATCAATTCAGTGCTTATTTATTGCCAAGGTACTGGACGCCTCCACTGATAACTATATACTACTCACCATGTTCTTAGAGGTGTGTTGAAAGATTGCTAGTATCTGTCGAATCGGTCTCAAGTAGTTGTCTGTATTTGTACGTATATCATTATTACATGCTCTTGCTATATCCGTTCCACTTCACACTATTGTTCCTCCCGTCTTTGAATTTCTATCACACTATGTTCTCCTATGTTTTTGGTACTTATATACTTGCTTTTTACTTGCATTTACTCCTATATATATTTGTTTCATTTATCCATCCATCCATAAGATCCCCATACGCTTTATCCTTTTATTTCGTGTGTATATGGGCCGCAAATTCATATTATTTTATTTACAATATTTTTATCTGGATACACTTGTTCCAATTATGTTTTGTGGGTTATTACTACCAAACCCGGTGAAGTCTGAGCTAGAATAGCCAATCGTATACACGTTATCCGTTCTGATGAGACTACGCTAATGTCGGACAGGTTTGTAGTGATTACATAGTTAATATATTGTATCTATATTCGAGTATTTTCTTTTCTTGTTGTGCCATTAATATGCTTACACATTATCGTTATCCCTTTCCTGACTATATATACCGTCATTGCGCAATTACCTATCTGTTGTAAAAGCCTGAAGAGCGTTAGTCTACAGATAAATATAATAGAATTATAGTTAACTTTTCTATCTACCTACGTTATCCGACTCCCGCGAAACGAAAATGAATCATTATCGCTCAGTTAAGGTCACCCCTCTGGTACATCGTATACGTTTAATCTGTGCTTCACGGCCAATTCCTTTAAATTATTGATGGGCGCTTTCCTCTCGCGATCCCCCAATTAGGACCTGCCTTCCTTACTTTTGCTTATATTCCGCATCTCTGTTGCACGGGAATCCACTTGAGACGACGATTTACGGCTTCAAAACGGTTTCAAAAACCCAGTAAAAAAGCCCATAATTCAGAAACCTCGTGGAAACGTCAATATCATCGTCACCTTGGAGTAGACGTTAATCGGTTTTTTAATAGTCCAAAACGCAATAACCGCGATCCAAATCTCTGAAAACCATGTTCGGTATATTTTTATGGGGAACACATGTGGACCGCTCGGACCGCATCGATCGTCAACCATTTGTACCAAACACGGCTTTACCTATAATTCTAGCCTCCACCACAAGATTAATATGATTTATAAGAATTGAATAGTAACTGCCCGTAGCCTATATCCGATCAATCGCTACTAACTCCCTCCCAATACTAGCGTTTCATCATTCCCAAATTTTTGTAACCCCAATACTCCGCCAGGTGGGTTAAGCTCAATTTTTCCCGCGTAGCATTTAAATCATCTTAGAATTAAAAATAAAAATAATAAAAATAAAAATAAATCTATAGAAACAGGTGATTCATCACAAGTGCAACATAAAATTTACTTGGTTTAAAAATGGCAAGTTATTTGGGAGAGCCGATGTAAAAGGTAGAGCTTGTGATGAATCACCTGTTTCTATAGATTTTTTTTTTTATTATATTATTTTTATTTTGAACTCTAAGATGATTTAAATGCTACGCGGGGAAAAATTGAGCTAAACTGGCCGTAGTATTGGAGCTACAAAAATTTGGGAATGATGAAACGCTAGTATTGGGAGGGAGTTAGTAGCGATTGATCGGATATAGGTTACGAGCAGTTAATATTCAATTCTTATAAAACATATTAATCTTGTGGTAAAGCCGCGTTTGGTACAAATGGTTGACGATCGGCGCGGTCCGAGCGGTCCACATGTGCTTCCCAAAAAAAATACTGAACACGGCTTTCGTAGATTTGGGTCGCGATTATTGCGTTTAGGGCCGTTAAAAAACCGATTAACGTCTACTCTAAGGTGACGATGATATTGACAGTTCCACGAGGTTTCTGAATTATTTACTTTTTTGCTCGGGTTTTGAAATCGTTTGAGAGCCTTATATCTTCATCTCGAGTGGATCCCCGTGCAACAGAGAGGCAGAATATTGAGCAAAACTAAGGAAGGCAGGTCTAATCGGGGGATCGCGAGAGGAAAACGCCCCATAAATTTTTTTATAGGAATTGGCCGTGAAGCACGAATTAAACGTGTACGTTGTACCAGAGGGGTGACCTTAACTGAGCGGATAATGATTTATTTTCGTTTCGCGGGAATCGGATAACGTAGGCAGATAGAAAAGTTAACTATAATTCTATTATATTTATCTGTAGACTAACGCTCTTCAGGCTTTTACAACAGATAGGTAATTGTGCAATTACGGTATATACGGTTAGGAAAGAGATAACGATAACGTGTAAGCATATTAATGGCACGACAAGAAAATAATATACTCGAATATAGATACAATATATTAACTATGTACTCACTACAAACCTGCCCTACGTTAGCGTAGTTTCAACAGGACGGGTAACGTGTATACGATTGGCTATTCTAGCTCAGATTTCGCCGGGTTTGCTAGTAATAACCACAAAACATAATTGGAACAAGTGTATTCAATTCAATTCAATTCAATTCAATTTATTTCATGATCATATGTACATGACAAACAAAATGTTTAAGGCATACATATTAGAAGTATATATCAAAAATGAAAATATTTAATAAATTAAAAATAACATAAATCTGGTCAAAGTTGTAGGAGAGTCCCGCTTCGGAAAACCCCCTCAGACACATGGAATATATCAATACCCAGAGCGATTTTGTTCAGCATGGCTGTGGCTCTTCCAACAGGCATAACCATCGGCAGTTTGGTCCTGTATATTGGAATGTGAAACGATCTATGCTGACGATGTCTAGTGTAATTGTCAGGAGCATACAAACCAATGCTCTGCATAGTTTGGGGATCATCAATCAGACCGCGCAACAATCTAGATAAGAATATTGTAAATAAAATAATATGAATTTGCGGCTCATATACACATGAAATAAAAGGATAAAGCGTATGGGGATCTTATAGATTGATGGATAAATGAAACAAATATATATAGGAGTAAATGCAAGTAAAAAGCAAGCATATAAGTACCAAAAACATAGGAGAACATAGTGTGATAGAAATTCGAAGACGGGAGTAACAATAATGTGAAGTGGAACGGATATAGCAAGAGCATGTAACAATGATAAACGTACAAATACAGACAACTACTTGAGACCGATTCGACAGATACTAGCAATCTTTCAACACACCTCTAAGAACATGGTGAGCGGTATATAGTTATCAGCGGAGGCGTCCAGTGCCTTGGCAATGAATGAGCACTGAATTAATCCGACGCCTTGCCTGCGGCACTGGAGGTTTATTTACTTATTTGTTTTATTTGTTTTCATTTATTGGGTTTCTTACAGCAACATAATTAATCAATCTTTGAAGAAAAGACAATAATTGATGCACAGAGTTTTGGGCCAATTACGCGAAAACACATACATACAATCGATAAAAGAATAATAAAAACCTGTCCAATAGTGGGTTGTGTGAGTGTGTATCTGTGTGTTTATTTATTTGTTTATTTATTTTGTTTTGGGAAAAAAATTAAAAGCAAAACGATCTTAAAAATCTTCCACTGAATTTAAAAAATTTAATTTAACTTACATTAATAGTTTATTGTGTTATAGCGAATAGTACTCTTCCAGTATTATATTGTTCGAGAATATTCACTGTCTATGTAACATAGTTATCTTGTGGATCAATCTTACTGCCAATAAAAATAATAATAAATGGTTACACATTATGTTTAAATTCCGCAACGGAGGGAGCTAATACGTCCCTGTGCGCGGAGAGTCGCGGCCAAAAGACAGGATTCATTGGGGACCCACGAGAAAAGATCGCCCAAAATTAATTTAAAATTAGGTATAGTGCCTTTGGATGATTGTTATATCTAGGTATGCAGTGTGCACGTGGTGAATATATGGAAATTGATCCCATGATATAGCGGCCAAGAAACGTTAAATTTCCGATAAAGACGAGCGGAAATACGGGAGAACGGGACAGGATAATGGTAGATAATGAAGAAACATCAACTATGATTAGGGGAGTACCCGATAGATTGTGGTTACGGTTGATCAAACGACAATATGGACTGAACTTAGAAATTAAATATTAAAAATTAATTATCGCGCTTGCGAAGCGAATTTAAATCGTCCGAAGCCACCGAGTCCGTCCCAAAACATAAGGTAAGAGACAGGAACAGAAAGGTGGAGCCAACTGACGGCTGTGAGTGGTTTCAGGGTTGTGGACCGCCAAAATAGACCTTAGTAGGCGGAATTCTGATATCAGGGATGGCATAGATTAGTGAAACCAAAGAGGCTGGATATGGGCCCTTTTCCCGCGAGGGGGGTTTTAAAATGTCAAGACAGTGCAGTTTTTGGGCAGTCGGTGTGGACATTTACGGGGGTGCGAAATCCGCGTCGGTTGTTTTTTTGAGTGATAGTTACCGTGAGTGATAGTTACCGTCGACTTAGAGTGTCCCAGTGTTTGAAAATTATAGTTTAGCTTCAAGTGAAAGTGGTGCACGGGTAATTATACTCTTCGAAATTGTTGATTGCTCACGATAAAAGAAAAGGGGGGTACGGGTTTGATTTTATTTTATAAAGGGTAATTAATTTGGCATATTAGAACTTCGGAAATTACTGCGCTTTATTAAGTTGATTAGTCCGGCATATATAGAAATGATATTTGCAGATCTCCGGAAACTAGCTGTGCGTTATAAAGATACCTATTTTATGCTAAACACGCGGGAAATTGTTAATAAATCTTGTAAAAATACCTATCTTATGCTAAATACGCGAGGTCCTGTCAAAAGAGTTTTAACTCAGGGTACGGGATTGATTTTATTTTATAAAGGTAATTAATCTGGCATATCGGAACTTCGGAAATCACTATGTTCTATAAAGTTAATTATTTTTGTCGTCTTACTAGGTTCACAGAATAATATTCGCAGAATTTCAGGAAAAGGTAGAGTTCAAATTTAGTTAAATTTTCGTTTTACTAAGTATAGTATTGGCGGATCTCTGGAAACTAGCTGTGCGTTATAAAGATACCTATTTTATTCTAAACACGCGGGAAGTTGTTAAAAGATAAAGGAGTTGTTACTAACAGATTCGATTTTAAATAAGTCTTATAAAATACCTATCTTTGCTAAATACGCGAGGTCTCATTTTAAG
>JADDOH010020860.1:0-12644 GCA_016648135.1 Agrypnia vestita | reverse complement strand
AAGAAAATAGTATTTTAATTACATCGTTCCAGCGCTGCTTTTTAACGTCTAAAAGTTTTTGCTGAATACTATCGATAGTGTTTATTTTTAAGAGACTAGCATAAATCTGTCCGTTTTTTATAATTATTGTAATATACAAAATGGTTGTGTAACAAAAATAATTGAAATAAGTGTCGCTGGCATGTCATCCGGCTCCCCGATTACCTTGACTCATTGACCCAGCCAACATCGGCCACGGACCGGTATTCATATATTATATATTCAAAAATAATAGACAATCAACAGGTCAGTGTGAGTATTGAATTAAGTAAAATATGAAGCTTTTCACAACAATTTATTCAATCTCTATTTTAAATTTTGATATACCGACTAACAAAAAATAATGTAAAAATTAATTTTAATGCAAAACAAAAAAGTTGTTAAATTAAAATATAATTTTATTGGTTTCCTCAAAACGCAAATTTCCGAATAATGTATGTATTTTTGAAAACTCGCATTTGATTTTCACTTGTGTAAAATATGTGATGAGAAAGTGATTAAACAAGTACGTTAGCATTTGCTTAATCACTTTTTGAAATTTGACAGAATTTGAAAGTGATTAAACACTAAATTTTTTTTTAGAAATATAGTACATCTTCAATATTAACCCAGCCTGGGCGAAGTGGGAAGATTAGGTCCCCCACATCAATATTTATCCCGATAACTCGGTAATTAATTGAACAATTAAGCCAGTACTTCGTATAATCTTAAATTAAAAGTTTTAAAATACATTTTTGAAATTTTTTAAAATGAATACTAAGAATTTACGGTAAAAATGTAAATATTAGAATTCAATACTA
Source organism: Agrypnia vestita (assembly GCA_016648135.1). NCBI lineage: Eukaryota > Metazoa > Arthropoda > Insecta > Trichoptera > Phryganeidae > Agrypnia > Agrypnia vestita. The sequence continues at coordinate 11,805 of JADDOH010020860.1, read as the reverse complement.
TACCGAAGTGTGTAGGTACCGGGTATTACATTTTGTATCGCTTACGCTCATCATTAAAGACCCTTGGACCAAATGCGTGAGAGCGAGACAACAATACCAACTCTGTTTCTCGAAATTCGGCGTATCCGCCGGCCGCGCGAGCTCATGTCAGCACTTGTTAAACATTGAGGAATAGTGGGCTTTTTTTGCTTTTATTGTTTTCTGTATTCGTTATTATTTATTAGGTGGAAACGTGAGTAGATGTTTTATTTTATTCATTCAATAAACATAACATCATATTTTTACGAGTCATGATAATTATTTATATGACAAATTGTTTTATTTTATTCATTCAATATAAATAATATAATAGTTTTATGAGTCACGATAGTTATTTATATGACATTGTTTTATTTTATTCATTCAATATAAATAATATCATAGTTTTACGAGTCACGAAAGTTATTTATATGACATTGTTTTATTTTATTCATTCAATATAAATAATATCATATTTTTACGAGTCACCATAGTTATTTACATATATGACAGATTGTTTTTTTTTATTCATTTAATATAAATAATATCATATTTTTACGAGTTACCGTAGTTATTTACCTATATGACAGGTTATTTTATTATTATTAGTGATGCAACGAATACTACTTTCACGAATACGAATATCAAGCCTACTATTCGGTGAATACGAATGCGAATATTTCCACCAGGTATTAAATAATACATCACTGTTCTTTTTTTTATTAAGAGATTTACTAATTAAAATTTACCACCGGCAAATTTTTCTTCAAAAAGCACAACATTTGTAACTCCTCAAGCCATGTATTCACTAGGGGACAAATCGCGAAACATTCCGCTCGGCATGTCGCATCAACATCTACGCTCATGTTTCGGGGACAATGACGCGGCCATTTGACGTGTACACACCGGGACTCGCATATCTTGTGGCGGAAATGTCACTCGATGAGCTTATGTTGACAGCTGCGGTATCTCATTTGGCGAAAACGGGGTTCCGCGCAATTCGAAATGTTTTTTTGGGTCGCAATTTCAAATTAACGAGGTTTTACTGTAGTAAATTGAATATTATTAAAAACAAGGTCCTTTTTGCAAATAATTATTGTTTTCCAGACGTCGCGGAAATATATCGCCTTATGAGGTTATGATGATAGCCGCGTATCTGTTTATGTTAATGAGTTTATCGAAAAGTAAGAGGAGAATGCGAAATTATTTACTGCAAAGAGAAAGAAGGACGGACATCCTATGCGATCTTCGATCGATATAGCTCGATGAGTTCGAGAACGATTTCGTTTCCCCGCATTGTCATCTTGACAGATACAGCGCATGCGTATTCACTTGTAAACATACCACGTGGTACTGACGCTCCGCGGAATGTTGCAGTGAGTACGCTCGGGTACCGTGCGCATGGCAACGTTGCCACGGCACGTAGAAATGCCGCGCTATGTTGTGCGCGTGTCGCGGAACAGTGCACGACGTTGCAACGTCACGTAGACTCTATGCCGCGCGTGCTGTTGAGGGACAATTTGTCCCCTAGTGAATACATGGCTTCAGGCGTAAGCGATTTCGATTTCGGTCAAAAATAATTATCACTTTTTTTCACGCTTACGAGAGGTCATGTTATTAGATTTAATTTAAAATTATTTTATAGGATTTAACACTTTTACACACATCGGAAAGAAAATTTAACGAACAATACGTAGAATAAAACATAAACATCTTTTATATTATTTACAGGAAAAGATTTTAATGAAAATACGATATGTATTTTTATCATTATAAAAAACAAATCATAAAAATACTGATGTTTGAGAATCATCGCAGCGCACGGTAGGAGAAAGAATGTAGACGTGTCACTGGTGGCACATCACGCCAGCTGCGCGGGGACGACATACTGGTCTGGTCATTGGTTGTGAAATGACGGATTGAAGTGATCATTTAGAATTACTCAAAAATCCCCAAAACTCCAAAAATTTATGAATTTTTCGATTTTTATGTATGTAATAATGACCTACCTATATGATGATACACTTAAAAAGGTGTTTTCGTTTAAAATTAGTCTTTATTAAAGGAATCATTCTTGGGGTCTTTTGGTCCCCCACTTCGGAGCGTGAGAGATTTTTTGAGTTTAGTATGGGAAAGGTTAAACATTTTCGAAAGGAATAAAAAAGAAGCTAAGCTAAGTAACTAACGAATGATATAATGAAACAATGATATTTTAAAAAGTACAATAAAACAAAATATATTTTATTATGTCAAATAAAAGTAATAAAATTTTTGCATTCTTTACTCCCTTCCTAGATAGTACACATATACGTACGTAAGCGATAATTTCTGCTGGATTTTTTAAAAACAATGTCCTCGATCCTTGACCTTTTTCTATGATTTGCTAATTTGAGCTATGGTGCAGTTGTATTTAACATGTACTCTACCACACCATCTTCCACACCGGGGTCTCTGGCATGGTATATTAAGTCATCGATAATTTAGCTAGCTGACAGCTCGATGACTTAATATACCATATTAGCCAGAGACCTACCCGTCCGTTCCCACAGGTACCACTACCGGGATCACTCTGCCAAGCGACGGGTGCCAAATAAAAGAGTTATTAAGTTAACTCATATATTCGGTATTTACATATAAACGTTAATGGATTGACTTTAAGTATAGGTTGTATTGCGTCACGGACTAGGTGAAATATTTTACGCGCGTTAGTAAGTTGTACGACACGTGCACTCCCGAGAATGTAATGTGTGCGGCAGAGCGAATGACGTCTCGCCCGGCGACTTCTTGTCTTCCGCTTCTGTGGGTAGGTCGTCGGTTTCTCGAATCTTCTCCGTCGCGCCGCTCCTACTGGCCCTGAGATGTCGCTAGTGTTTGGTTTTGCACGTAGGTCCGCCACAGAGCTATAAGTACATGCTGTTTTGCTGCACAGCAAACACAATTGGCCGCGCAGCGGCCACAATAGCCGCCCGCAGGTCTTTATGGTCTTCCCAACGAAATGAAGACGAAAAAAAATTATAGGAAATTCAAAACTAAATTGAAAAATTTTCTACGAAAAACCATCACAATAACGCAATGAAAAAAATCTTAATGTATATTATAGATGTTTCACGGAGACGAAACTGTATTTTTTTATGGGAAAGTAGGTATAGAAGTCTTTTGGGTGTACATAGGACTTATGACCTATCGTATGGTTGGCTTAAGTGATCACTTTACACAATGTAACATTCGCCATTTCCACCCATGATAGAATATACCATGCCTACTAATTTTTGGAAGTTGTATATATTTTTTAATTATATACCACACTTCATATATGCATTGTAACAACCTTTCTATGCGGCCTGTACAAACCCATTTTCATTCCCCTAAATCCCCACAGACGTCGTTAATGTCGCCAATGACAAAATATACAATTGATTTTACGGAATTTTTTGAAAGCAATATACTTTTTCTGTGTAATGAAATTCATCCGAATTACTAACATTACACTAGGATACGCCAGGAAATATTATTTTCTATTTGTGTTAAATTCCTTTTTTTACCAGTAGGTATTTTCATTCAGAATATTTTGAGTTTGTTCAAATCTTTCAGAAAAGTACTGGATTTCATGTCACAGAGACATTTTTAATCAAATAATGTATATTATAGATATCTCACGGAGACGAAACTGTAGTTTTTTATAATGTTTGTAATTCGGATGAATTGCATTACACAGAAAAAGTATATTGCTTTATCTAATGTCTTACACTAACGATTACATATATGACAATGCCCCCACTTTTAAACACGAGAATAAATTCTCATTTAATAGTGGTTAAGCGTGTAATATAAATGTGTATTAATTATATTATATTGAATACACTCTTTAGTTTGTACATTTACCAAATAAATTTAATAGAAAAAAAAACTAACAAAATGTCGGATCCCTCCCAAATCTGTAGTGGCCTAGACAAGTTGATAAATCCGTTATCGCCACTGGACGTTAATCTAATTTTGGAACTCGTGATGAGGATACAGCGAACAGTAACTACTGGTGTAGATATTTAATTGGCAGAAGCGGATTATTCATGCTTCAGTAGAAGTGAACCAGTAGCTGTCAAAATGCGCACATATTAAATTATATCATACACAACGGAGGCGAGTCTAGAGATCTGCATTTTCCAATCCAACATAAATCGGCGGAGTAGGTACGTACGCCATCACTATTATAGTCATTCACCGTAAGCGACTAAGGGGCCATTTGTGTCAACTTGGTTTAGTAATCTTTGTTTTAAAGCATAGATTTTTAAGAAAACGGGGTTTTCACCAATCAAACAACCCGGTTTCGTTAAAATGCTATGATTTAAATGAAGTATCCCAATAATAATAACTTCTTTTATAATATTTTTTTTATAAAAAGATAAATACTTATTCATTAGCAACCGGTATTTACTATCAAAAAGTTGTTAAAACCAGCGCCAACTTTCGAATATATAAAACAGTTTAAATATCCGGGAACAAATTAATGTGACGAGGTAATTATATCCATCAATAAATTAATATCTGGATAAAATCTGGTAGCCATCGTTACTACGGAATTTGTATTGTATTGAACTGAATTCAATAGTGATGTAACAGATCGGTTTGATGTTTTGTCTCTCACTCTAGCGCAATATAACGGGTTACCGCCCTGGATGCTCTGAAGAAAGTGAATGCAGGCGGCACAAGCAAATAGGGTTGAGCGGAATACGAACATGAAAGTGGGTAAAGAAAGTCAAGACACGTCAGCAAGAGACAGGCGAGTAGCCAGCAGACAGGGCTATTCTGTATTCTGGCCGTATTCTGACAATAGCAATATTGCTATTTCGGTATCTTGACAGATAACTGTCATTACAACATTACAATGTTAAAAAATATTGTATTCAATTTTAATGTTGTCAATTTTGGCGATTTACTGTTTCGGAGGTAAGTAGGTATATAGAATTCCGTAATCACACATATGGAAATAAAAAACATTTGTTTGTAAGTTCTACATTTTTAATTTTTTGAGACGCGTTTTGCCTTATGAGAGCATTATCAATCTATACATTTTACATTCAACAACTTGAATTAATATGAAAAGTATTCAAAAGAAATGCTTTATAATTATAAATTATGTAACATGTCTTTTTAACCTTTCATCATCAAAACGCGTCTCAAAAAATTAAAAATATTGAACTTAAAAACAAGTGTTTTTTAAACAATTTTTATTAATCAATTAGAAAAGACATGTCTTTTCTAATTGATGAATAAAAATGGTTTAATAATTCACAGAACTTTGTTCTGAAATTGCAACTTCACAATAATACTGTGTTTCCTTTAAAACACGTGTTTTTTTATTTCCATATGTGTTGACGTTTTAAGTTTGACAGTTTTGAAATTCAACAATCAATCGAAAAGCTCTAAAACGCAACAATGACGACATGACAATGTAAAGAGCAATATTGGTATGCAAGGGAAGCCATGCAAGGGATGCATGGCGCTCTACCGTACCTGCGGCCGAGGACTTCAGAGGCCACTCAATACAGAAATAAACAATGATCAAGATATACGGTGCATAATGTTGATGCTTATTACACTGAGAAGCGCACGGTACAGGCCCATCAGCAATAGCTGCCTGCCTGTCAACAAAAAATAATCCAACTTGAAAACACGATATTATTCTAAAAATTCGAGCTTCTGACTCTTCTCAGTATTGTCAATATGTATCTCCAACACCAACAGAATTCGAGACAGAATTTATAGGGATTGGGTGGGTGTAATGGTGGTGGGGGTTGGGGGCGGGGTTAGAATGGATAGGAGTGGGGAGGTTATGGGCGGTATCTGGATGTTAATTATGTTTTTATTATTTATTTTATTATTATTTATTTCTAAAACCTCCAAGATGTCCATTTTTCTTCCTTTATTGCACCCATATAATAATTTCGAATCAAACTTATGTCCCTCAATTCTGGCATGCTCTGCCATTTCTGAATTTAAACTAAAGTTTTTTACGGCTCTTTTAAGCTCTTCAAGTATTTCCTTTATTTTTCTCCCACTTTGTCCTATGTAAACTGCGTCACAATCTCCACAACTTAATTGATAAATTCCGCTTTTATTTTCATCGGAGATTTTGGACTTATTGTTTAATAAATTACTTTTGATAGTATTTTTCGTATAGAATGCGGGTTTGAACTTACTTCATTTCTTTTAATCTAAGTTAAATTAATTTTTCGTAAAATATTACACGTATTTAAAATAAAATTTTACAGTTTAAATAACAACTTATATTTTTAAATTAAGCCTTAACTAGAATACACTTTCACAGCTGGTAGAAACCCCTAATACTTTGTAAAACCTGAAAATACTGTTAAGTTTTTAGACATTTGGAAAAAAGTATATGACAGGGTGCCTCTGAGAAAAAATAATATAAAATTTCGTAAACTTTTCAAGCATACTAATATATGTAGCTACATATACAGGTACACATTACACATACTAGCTAAAATGTACATGTAGCTAAAATGTAAAATGCCATTCGAACAAAAAGTTGGGTAACTTCCCTTAATTGGGTTCAAAGAATTATTGTATAATTTAATATGGCAAAGTAATAATCTGGGCCGGGAAATATATGAGTCTTCTAGTACTTGCGGTTTAATATCAGAAGTGGGACTCGCAATTAGGGATTGCAATCCCGCAAAACGGGATCACGCACTCCCGCGGGATCCCGCTGCTTTTATTAATCTGCTGGCTAAATTTGGCGCTAAAACTTTAGCGTAAATCGAGAATAGCACGAGCGCGACGTTGCCGTTCAGCACAGCGCGCCGGCGACTAGCGGACGGTTGGCGGGCGGGCTGTCCTGGCAGTTGTTCATGAATGGCACATTGAAAGAGTCGTAGTTCAAGACGATGAAACTTATGCAGACGACGTCTTCTAAAATACACCTATAGCTGGAACATCTGCTACCGATGCACATCCTACTCTAACGAAAATTAATTAAGAAGAATTAGAAAAACAGCTTCAGCAAGAAAAATAAATATTTAATAAAAAGCCAGACAACAAGCAAAAGGACTGTTGAAGAAAGAAATGACGTTCTTTCAGTCCGATGGTATCAGAGGAGAGTGCCTGACGCTCGCTTATGAATATATCCTGACGGTTCAGCCTACTAGCGTAGAAGCCGAGAGAGCGTTTTCAGCATCGGGATATATTTGCAGTTCACCCAGAAGCAGGCTCGGAGATGTAATGTGGAGATGTTTTTCATTTATCTCCAAAAAAATACTAACAAGTGAATAATTTAGCATTAATTTGAATAGAATTTAATTTGCTGAGCGAATAAAGTGATTAACATCGAATATATGAGCCGTTCCGTCAGCATTTCATTTTCGACTTAAATTATAGGAAATTTATTTTATTTGTAATAATTTTATGAATATATTATTGAAACTGTGGATTTGTTATAAAGAAGCTGACCAATATAGGTTTATCAGGAGGTATATGAATGTTGAAAAATGAATGAATTTTTAAACGTATTGTGTTCTTAATCATCATCCAAGTCTCTCGTGATTGAGGATCGTGATCTTTATGATCTCCCGCCCTCTGGACTACTCTCCTCCACCTTTCCTCAACTTAGCGCTGTCACCAGAGAGGTGTCTGTAGATTTTTTTACTTGGTGGGTCCAAAGAGTGGGGACCTTCCTCTTCCTTTTCGACCCTTGACGTGACCCACCGTAGCAAGCTTCTCCAGGCTGCCTTTCTTGAGGCAAGATTTACGAAAGATTCGCCTGAGACAAGTGGTTCAGAGTCTGTTCTGGATTTTGAGTACTTGTAATATGGAGTCATTTGTGTCTCGCTATCCGCGGTATACGCATCATGCGTCTCCAACATCACTTCCCTAAGAGATCGATCCGCTGTCTCTCTTTCACTTTTATGTTCTAAATGTGTGAACCTGTCTAATATTATAATAAAATAATAGATTTCAACACTTCGAACCCGTAGAAAATTAGTACTCGGATCGCTTTCAACTTATTTTTTTTTATTTTCGGCTTTCCCAGTGGAGTGTCTCTCATGGCTCAGAATGTGGTCTCGAAACCGCGAATCAGCATTCTTGGTTGTATTGTCTTTCCCATTAGGGGGTGTGATGTGCCTACCGTACTGTTCTTCTGTAGGGATGATTCAAACTTTGTGTACAATTGTTTTAGTTATTTTTATTTATTTATTTTATTTTATTAATCAACGCCCTAGTGGGCTATTATAGTACAAGTGTAATGTATTCCCGCCAAGGAATGCAGAGGTTGATTCCAGGTAGAGTAAAACGCGGATGGGAGTTTTACTCTTAGTGTATTTCCAATATTATAGAAATCTCATAGAGAAGAAATTATATTTTTTATGTGAAAGTAGGTATGGAAGTCTTTGGGTGTTCATAGGGCTTACGACTAATCGTACGGCTGGCTTAAGTGATCACTTTACACAATGTAACGTTCACCATTTCCACCCATAATAGAATACCACGTCTATCAAATCTTTGGAATTGGTATATTTATTAAAATTTTACAACCCGTTTCATATCATCATCAACATTAAAGAAATAAAAAAATAAAAAAATAAATAAATATATATTTTCTAATTATCACCAGCGCCAACGGCATCAAAAGCTTTTTCATTATCCTAATCAAATACAGATGTCACTAATGAGGTATCTATATTTTTTATTGGAGCAATATCCTTTATACTATGTGTATATGAGATTCCACCGAATCATACCTACTTTCCAAAAAAACTTAATTTAACTAACTAATGAGATATTTATTTTTGATAGGAATTTTTTTAATTTACCTACTTTCTCATAAAAAATAGAATTTCATATAAAACATATCTTGATAAATGATGTCCCTGGCGACAAAATCCAGTACTGTGTTCTGAAAAATTTGAAAAAACTCAAAATATTCCGTGTAGTTTTTACTTTTACTTTCTTTTCTTGTTTTGGGTAGAATAAAACACATTAATTAATTTGAGACGCGAATCTTCTTATTGAAGCATTATCAATATGTATCTCAACAACTTACATTTATATATTTTTATGTTTTCTTTAGTATATGACGTAAATAAAAACCGATAACATTATGTTATGGAAATCTCTTGTTATGAATTTTCTGCAATTCCTCTTGATTGTATGTAAGAATTATGTTCCAACATTACTGATATTTTAATGTAACATTAATGGAAATGTATTAAAAGGACAGCTATATAATTTTCAACCAGATGAAATGAAGGCAGATTCGGAAGGTTTATATAAATATTCGCATAAATCTGAAATATCTATTTTCAGCGTATAGTTTCTTGAGGTATTCTGTCGTGTACATCTGGCCGACACGACGTTTTCGAATCTCATTGCAGGGTCCATCGGACGGCTGTGTGTTGTGATGGACTCTGCAATGGGATTAGAAACGTCGGCCGGAGAAGTCAAAGTACACGGCCGAATATCCCAGAAAACTGCATGAAGAAGATTCTGAGGCGGTGAAAACCTGAGAACATTTTTAAAATATCAATTTTTGTTTCAATACCTTAATAGTGGTGTTATCAATGCTGAAAATATTTGTTTTTTATAATTAACTCGAGAATACTTAAAATTTGTGTAATGTTAAAAATATATACTGTATATATTCTTCGTATTGAAGAATATGTACTGTGTATATGCTTCTGTTCTTATTGAAGACAGAGATTTAAAAATATTATAGTACTCCAAAGAGAGAAGGAAGAGGAGAAATTTTCCACGCAGTATCTGAATTTATTTCCTCGCATTTATCAAAATATTTAAGCGAGATATCCAGGAAAATATACGAACGTTGCAGATTCGATGGGGAATTTTCAATCTAAAAGGTAAAGAATACGGCAAAGCCAATGCCGTGTTTCAGTTCCGGCTTAATATCCGGCGGACGCCGCGTCTCGTGCGACTGACGCTTGACGCCGAAATGGAATTCGCGTCTTTTTTTCATTTAACCGCGCACTTTTAGTTCATTTTCTCACTCGATTTTTAGTTTGAGTTCTTAATCATCATCCAAGTCTCTCGTGATTGAGGATCGTGATTATTTATTTTATTTTATTAATCAACGCCCTAGTGGGCTATTATAGTACAAGTGTAATGTATTCCCGCCAGGGAATGCAGAGGTTGATTCCAGGTAGAGTAAAACGCGGATAGGAGTTTTACTCTTAGTGTATTTCCAATAGAATTTGCCGACCGAGCGTAACTAGATCCTGACTAGACTATGCGGAAATTCAGGAAGTAAGAGAGCGTGCGCCCGCGTGTTCCCGTTTTTATGTGTTCGCATCCCCCACCATCTCCGCGCCTCGCGCCTCGGGTGGCGAGCACACAAAAAACACCACACTTTCCTCCCCCTATGGGGTGAGTGGACCCCATACCTATCTACATATAACAAATTTCTTTACACTAAGGCTGGGTCGGCAATGCCTGCACAAAAACATTTTTTTCTTGCTTATAGCTACATATTTACATATTCATATGGCTGTATATAATCATGCAAAAAAGGAAAAGATTTTGACCGACATTAATTTTTCTTCCTACGGAGCCGCTGTCGATCCGGAAGTTCCAGCCCAGGGTCGAAGTCGTCCATCCCATGGAGAGCGCCGATCCTTGAAACAGACATCCGGATCAATCTCTGGACTGCTAAGCAGGCCGGAGAGATCCAGGTCTGTCGCTGGGGGCCCCTCAACGGGCCTCTCAGAAACAGCCTGGTCCCCCTCCGGACCCAAGATCCAATTTACCTTGCGTGGAGACATCTGATCTACGTCTCTCTTCCAGCGCATACCATTCACCGCAACTATGTACGTGCGCGCTCCTAGGCATTTTGCTACCACTCCAGAAATCCATTCTACCTTTTTTGCCCTTACGTCCCGTACCAAAATCTTATAACCACTTTTAAAAACCCTATCTCTGCCCCTCCCCTTGTAATATTCCCTTTGTCCTTGAGTGTTTTTACTCATCCTGGTTTGTACCCGATTGCTTACATTTCTATCGTCCTCAACGCCACATTTACCTGTTAACCGTGTGTCAACCGCCGTCCTAAGTCGCCTCCCGATTAGCATCACTGACGGTTCGAAGCCTGTTTCATTACAAGGGGTGTGTCTAAAATCTACCAAAAAATATAGTAACCGTTTTTCGTAGTCAGGAAGAAATTTTGAATTTTTCATAATTTTTTTAAGGAACGTTTTGCATGAACGAACCGATATTTCTGCCTGACCATTGGTTTGTGGGTGGCCGACACCCGTAGTTAAATGTGTTATCTTAAGTTCCTCACAACATTTCCCGAATTCCTGGGAACAGAAAGCTGTTCCGTTATCCGTAACGATTGTGTCGACCAGGCCGAACTGATGCCAACAACCTCCTCAGTATCCTTATCGTAATTCTTCTTCAAATGTAGCAAAAATATTTTGTGGTGACATAATTATAATTTATATAAAATAACTTAATAACCATTTTAAAAAAAAGTTTTTAAAAAGTGGTGTTTACTAAGTTATTTTATATGAATTATCCTTATCGTATTTGAGGCGGATGTAGTTGACATCTGATAACAATGATTAATAAAAATATATTTCCAATTGGGCCGAAAAAATTTAGATGAACTCTGGACCACACTTTACCCTCGACTGGCCAGGGAGCCAGTTCGATGTGCTGACTGTGTTCGCGCCTTAGAGTATATACAATCTATAGAGGGAGAACTACACATTTTACCAAACCTGTACGCGTGCTAAAATAGAGCTTACTCAGTTTAAACAA
>JADDOH010020848.1:0-13365 GCA_016648135.1 Agrypnia vestita | reverse complement strand
GTGAATTTATCTTTTAGTTCACTTTTAAATATGTTCCCTCTTAATAGTAATATTCCCCGCGCTCTCCCACCCCCTACCCCCGCTATTGGCACTCCGTCCTTTCACACTGATGTATCACTAGTATATAAGCACATCATTTTTGTATGTTTGGGCGGTTAAGATTCTCCCTGAAGAAGCTACGGTCGTAGCGAAACCCGGTTGGATTTGAAAATAAATATATGTGGTGTTTAACTAAGTTCGTTTTATTTATATAAATCGTAATATATTTTTTAAAACTTCATTCATTCAACTCCACGAATAGAATAGCGGAAGGATAAGCGATGATGGTGACGTGTCCATATTTTCAATTTCTCAAAACGATGATCAATAAAAACGTTATGACGCCGACGTGAATAAAAGTTTTGTGGTTCTAGTGATATTTAAAAAACGTAAAGAAAATAAATATATAATAATAAATAAAATAAAAACGTTTTACAAAAAATAATTCAGAAATATTGAAAAAAAAATGCAAACTTTGATGTCGCATATCTCCATAACTATTGATATTAGGTCATGATAGCTTGAACATGTTCGACTCATAATCAAGGCAGGAATATAGTCCTGCGAGGTTATTAATGTTTTAAAATTAACCCTGCATATCTTCATCTATTTCTCAGTACAATCCCCTTTGATATCCTGGCATTTTTGAGTCAGGGAGACAGGCTTAGCTTGCGCTAAAAAGGCTGCCGCCTGTTGACAGTCGACAGTTTTCTGGACGTGGACGCGTCATTGGTCCGTGTTTTTCACAAAAAAAATCCTTAGATTTTGTGATAATACGAAATTCGATTGGTGCCTGATCTAGGGTTTATTCGAGAGTGGCTCGATGATCTGGGGGCCACATGAGAGCAAGTACTCTCTTATGGTGGAGAAAGTCCAAAAGAAGTTTCTGAGATATCTCTACATGAGAGAGTACGGGCATTATCCTTGGCTTTACCCAACTGAGTTTCTCCAGGGTATGCTTGGCTACAATAGTTTAGAGACTAGAAGGAATGTGTATTTGATTACACACTTTTATCGATTGTTGCGCGGTATGATCGACAATACTGAAATTATGCAGAGCATTGGTTTGTATGTTCCTGATAATTACCTTAGACATCGTCAGCATAGATTGTTTCACATTCCAATATACAGGACCAACCTGCCGATGGTTATGCCTGTTGGAAAAGCTACAGATATGCTGAACAAGATCGCTTTGGATATTGATATATTCCATGTGTCTGAGGGGGTTTTCCGAAGCAGGATTCTCCTACACCTTTGACCAGATTATACAGGTCACTTCTAATTGTTTAATAATTGTTTAATAATAAATTAGTATTTTAATACACAATATGTATATGTGTGTGTATGTATGTATGTATATGTATATGTGTATTTATGTATACATATGTGTTTATGTATATGTGTATATGGATGTGTATGTATATGTGTATATGTATATTTTTAGATGTAAGTTAATAATATGTATGCATTGAACATAATGTTTGTAATATACATATTATGTAATAAATAAAAAATTGAAATTGAAATTGAAATTGAAATTAGGGAGGAGGAGATTAGAGATTGACATGATTATTAAAATTCCACTGAAAATTTACGTACGACGCACAGAAAAGCTCAGAAGTGATTGGCAAGCTTGCAGACATAAGCGATGACAAGTTCCTAATAAGGTTGCAGTGCAAAATGCCTTCTTAAGTTAATATACACAAATGACTCATAATTCGATACCTATTATTCATAGTATTTTATGTAGATAGATTTGTTTCATGACACAACATTCAAAGATTTTTTTTAATTAAAAATTGATTGTGTTATTTGTATATGTCTACTTATATTATAGTACTACTGGTATTAGGTCATAATAGCTTAAACATTTTCGACTCATAATCAAGGTAGGAATATAGTCCTGCGCGGTTATTAATGTTTTACAAATAACCCTGTATATCTTGAACTATTTTTCAATACAATCCCTTATTAATCTAATATCGCCTAATATCAAAATTTATTTTACAATCTCTTAGTCTTATACCAAGCATGGATCTCTCCATGGATCGTTGCATGCATTTGAGCTTTAGATAATTAATTCCTATCTATAGAGAATAAACAATATTATAAAGGTCTCTGAGTGTTGTGATCTTGGAACTAATGCATAATTTTGCAATAAAGTACAAAATTATTGGAAAACATATTCATAACACGTACAATTAATTTAACAATGTAATTTTCAATGGTCATAGAAGAATAATAACAAAACTGATCAATTTCTTTGTGAAACTTATTTACGATCTCTTCTTTTAGATTTTAATTTAACAGGCCCCAGTACACGACTTTCGTATTTGCTCTCGAATTGCTAAATTTAACGTAAACTTATTAAATCAAAAATAAAATAAAATATGAATATATGAATATTTTGAAGTTTGCTGTTTTTTTTTTATAATCAACTCTCTAAAATTACGAAAATGCGTATAATATAGGTGTATATGGTCTTTTTTTGAAAATATGCGAGATTAGTGTACCAAAGACAACTTATTGCATGAAAACTAAAATAGTGTTTCGGGGTTATAATTTTTTTGATGTTATAACAATATCTTTGTTCATATTTTTTTAAGGAAATGCTTCAAGAGTGCTTGTGTGGAAAATCTTTGGTCGATAGAGTGAGGAATGAACAAATTAGAAGTGAATGCAATGCTAGCTGTAGTGTGGTAGATAGAATAAAGAAAGGAGTGCTGAGATGGTTTGGTCATGTGGAACGTGTGAACGAGGAAAGGATGGTTAAGAAAATATATGAGGCGAATGTTGAAGGCAACAGGAATAGAGGATTTCCGCGAAAGACCTGGCACGATCAGGTACTACAAGTATTTGAGGATGGCCCTGTTAAAAGCTGCAACAACCGTAGAACGTGTATGAGAAGATGTATGAATGTGGCCGAAGCAAAAGTGGTGTGCCAGGATAGAAGAGTGTGGCGTTAAATCCTCTCTGCCTACCCCTGCAGGGAAACGGCGTAATGGTTAGTTAGTTAGTTAGTTAGTTAGTTCAAGAGTGAATGGATCTATCATAATAAAATTTATTTAAAGCCTGTTTAGCTGTGGGTTTTGATGAATTAATTTAATATTAGCAAATCTTAAATTAAATTTTAGCAAATCGAGAGCAAATACGAAAATCGTGCACTGGGGCCTCTTAATTTCATCTCGTTCTTTATCGTTCCAATCACAAACCACCCAGACAACTAGCGTAAACTCTTTGTCCACGATTTGGCATAACGCCTGGTGCCAATACTTTCGCTTTGTTTAAAAAAATCTAGATGCTTGTGAATTTTTAAACAATCAAAAAAAAATTGAGTATGCGTTTACTGGATTTTGCCGCCAGAGTGATCATCATTTATTACGATAAATTATAGTCGGCCTGATTCTGAAAATAACAATGTCTGGATCTTTAAGATCTTTATCCCAACACTTAATAGACGATAATAAAAATTAAAAATGTCCAGAGCGGATTTTGTAATTCTACGGCTCAAATACACTGTATTAAAAGATGATATAAGAAAGATTGTTTCTTACAATCGTATTAATTTCTTCATCCACAGCGTCCAGATGAAATATCATGGCTAAACTTGTAATGACCGCGTTCGGCGTTACCGCGTATTCAAATCTTCCCACCTTGGAATTTTTTGACAGATATGTCTGGATCTTTAAGATATTTATCCCAACACTTAATAGACGATAATTAAAATTAAAAATAAACGAGACATAGCTTTACGTCGGTATTTGTTTCTATGAGGGAGGGAGAAAGATGTAAATTGTTATCTGTCAAATGTCAAGATGGGAAGATTTGAATACCCGGTAACGCCGAACGTGGTCATGACAAGTTTAGCCATGATATTTCATCTGGACGCTGTGGATGAATAAATGAATACGTTTGTAAGAAACAATCTTTCTTATATCATCTTTTAATACAGTGTATTTGAGCCGTAGAATTACAAAATCCGCTCTGGACATTTTTAATTTTTATTATCGTCTATTAAGTGTTGGGATAAAGATCTTAAAGATCCAGACATTGTTATTTTCAGAATACGGATGAGTATCTCACAGAGATGAAGCTATTTATATAAGGGAAAGTATGTGTGGACTAGCGTCGGTGTTACACAGCTGAAGAGCTGCCTTTGCTGGCTAAATGTTTTTGAAAATTTAATGGAAATGGACGTGTAGCTTCGTTTCCGAATTCGACATAGCCGCATTTTAAATTAAATTTAAATTAAAGCTTTTCGGAAAAATGACATATCGCGCTCTGTTTCCGAATCCACTCGATTAACAACGCGCGGAGCTCTGCAACCCAAGAACCAGGACGGACTCCGTAAGTACGATTTCAGCTGTGTAAGTAGCTAGTTGTTGTAGTGTTTATATTTCGAGTGTCTAGATCGCGCGCTTTATCGGCGGAGATGGAGGAAGGAAATCTTTCTTTCCGCCGTCTCCGACCCACGTTCGGTGTGAGTGGTTCCGCTCAGAATAGTATAGAATACAGTCTGTAGATAGAAGCTTCGTGTGTGTGAGATATCAATAAGTTATCTTAGTTAATTATGAAAAAATCAAACAAAATACTTTTAAACTTTTAAGAGTATCTAGTTTGATCTTTTTATGCTGTACTGTTTTAACATCTTCAATAAAAGCACAAATAGTGACACAAGGTTGGCGTATTTGTGGTCACATATATTATTAAGTGTTAAATAGTATGGTACGGCGAATTCGTTTTGATTACAGCATTAAATCTGAGATTGTTTACAATACCTGTCACAGTCGTAAATGTTTTACTTAATTTCCTCGAAACCCGCGGTGATTGTGAATAATTTAAACCTACGAAGTTGAAAACCTTCAATTACTAATGGAGGGAGTTATTGAAATGGTTATACTATGCAGTTAGATGAGCAGGGTGCAGGCATCTAACAACGGAGGTCGAATTCTAAACACAGAGGTCCGTGGTTCAAATCCAGGTTCCAGCATTTAATTTTTCAGTTTTATTATTTGACATTTGTGCGTTTCTCTTTATTTCATTTATTTATTTCGTATTAAATATTACGGGACTCGTTCTTAAATAAATGAAAAATATGTTTAATAATATATATACTCTATTTGCAGTTTAGCAAAGAATACTTCCATTGTTCGGAAATCGACTAGCGAGAAGACGTCAAAGCTTCGTTTGATATTCTCGTAAACAGTCGATTACTTCCCGAATAAAAATGGAATAATATAAATAAGTGAATTAATAATTCAAAGAGAAACATATAACTATCAAATATTGACGACTTGTTAAGTCGCTGGGATAGTGAAATTGGTAACACGCTGTGCGCGAAACACAGAGGTCCGTGGTTCGAATCCAGGTTCCAGCATTTAATTTTCAGTTTTATTATTTGATATTTGTGTGTTTCTCTTTATTTCATTTATTTATTTCGTATTAAATATTACGGGATCGTGTGTGTAAGAGAAAGAAAAAGATTGTTTAATAAAAAAAAAAAAAATAAAAAAAAAAGAAAAAAAAGTTAAAAAAAAAAAATATCGATAGCATATAGATATATATATAGAGAGAGATAGAGATATAGATATGATATAGATAGATATATAAGATATAGATATATTAGTATATAGTATATATATAGATATATATATATATATAGAATATAGATATATAGAATTTAATATGTCTATTTATTAACAGAAACTTGTGTTTCCCTACCCGCCAAGTTTTTCCACAACCATCCACCGATGATTATGGTGGTGGATAGCCCTTGGTGTCACATATGTGTCAAATATGCGAGTTTGGTGGGAGTGACTGTGCGTGGGTGGGAGTGGGTGACGAAAATGTGCTTTCCAGCACGTTGTTTTGTTATGGGAAGGCCGCAAATGCTTCAGGTTGTTTCAAAATAGGAGCGCCGACTGTGTCGGTGAGTCTAGAAGGTTCCGGAAAAACCTGCTCTAGAAAGTTCTGGAAGGAGAAGGTTCTAGAAAATTCCCGAAAGTTCCATATGGTTTTAAACTGAGTGGCGGAATGTTTCGGTGTGTCTAGAAGGTTCCTGCACATTCGATAAATTTCTTGAAAGTTCTGGAAGGAAAACGTTCTAGAAGGTTCGCGAAAGTTTTATGACGATCCTAACAGTGTACTAAAAATCTACGCGTGCGAAGCCGCGCGGGCACAGCTAGTTAATTATATTATCGCCATCCGATACCTCATGACAGAGGATCGAGATCTTCATTACCTTCCGCCCTCTTCTCTATTCTCCTCCATTTTTTCCGGTGTAGTGTATTCTCACTTTGGGAATACGGGGTTTGTTTTAAGAGAGAGCAGGTTAGCAGAGTAGCAGCAAGCGGTAATAAATACTGTTCTGCTTTATTGTATAAATCCGTGTTGCGGACCGACCCTAGCTACTGCGACCTTATACCATCGTAGATGGGAAAAAGAAGAGGACGCGCCCATGCGCGCACCTCTTTACATACCGACCCCCTTCCCCTCCTGGGTCGGGGTGACCAGCCTCAAAACACCACGCCCGGCATCCTGCAGGTCTTAGCGCCGTCACCAGTGCCTGGAGGTTATTCCACTTGGTCGGTCCGACGAGTGGGTATCTTCCTCTTCTTGTTTCACCCTCGATGTGGCTTACCGCAATAAGCGTCTCCAGGCTCTCTTTTCTTCTGGAAAGAAGTCCAGGATTCTGACAAGATGTGGAGGATTCGTTTAAGATGAATGGTTCAGAGTCTCTCCTTGATTTAGAGTTCTTATAGTAGACTTTTGACATTTTGAGAGACGTCGTCTATCCACTGTGTGTCTCGCTATCTACGATATACGTAACATATGTCTCTAATATACAGGGTTATTTGAAAAACATTAATAACCTCGCAGGACTTTATTCCTGCCTTGATTATGAGTCGAAAATGTTCAAGCTATCATGACCTAATATCAACAGTTATGGAGATATGCGACATCAAAGTTTGCATTTTTTTTCAATATTTCTCACTTATTTTTTGTAAAACGTTGGATTATCATTACATTAACTGATATCGAATATAAAAAATTCATTCCCTTTAATACGAGTCAAATAAAAAAATATAAAATTTCGAATTCCAATTGGAAAATTTTCAGGGTTTTTATCATTTTATTTAACTCGAATTCCAATTGGAAAATTTTCAGGGTTTTTATCATTTTATTTAACTATTGAAACTAATGAATTTTTAGTAATCGATGTAAGTTACTGTAATGATAGTCCAACGATTTACAAAAAATAAGTCTGAAATATTTAAAAAAATGCTGACTTTCATGTCGAATATCTCCATAACTATTGATATTAGGTCACGGCTGCTTGAAAATTTTCGACTCATGATCAAGGCAGGAATATAGTCCTGCGAGGTTATTAATATTTTTCAAATAACCCTGTATATATGGTGTATCATAGCTCATAATCAAGGCAAGAATATAGTCTTGCGAGGTTATTAATATTTTTCAAATAACCCTGTATATAGGTTGTATGTAGGTTGTGCTAGTAGCATTTTTTTACAGGTGGATTCCTGCCTTGATAATGGGTCGAAAATGTTTAAGCAACCATATCCGCAAAACGTGCAAAAAGTTAGTTCTTGGTTAACTGTCCACGCCTCCACCCTATAAAAGAGAATGGCAAAAATACAACAGCGAACCACGCGCATTCTTAGTTGCAGGCTTGGGTCACGGTTAGAAAATGCCGGTCTCATTCTGAAAAGCGCATTTCTTGCCATCTCTATTCGAGCTTTTACTTCTTGGGATGGATCCCAGTTCTCAATCAATAAATTATTTATCTTAAATTGTAACAATGACACGTCACGAAGAAGAATCCACATTTAACTCCCTTTATATTAACTCGCGGCGTCTGCTTCCTTGCTTGCCGTCGAAAAAACTTTGGATCGAATTTTGACCCTTTTCCCGTGACCCAATTGGGCTGAACCTTTGCAAGCAGACTCGTGGCGACGATCAAGAAGATCTATCAAATTTTCGTTAAAAAATAATTATTATTACAGTATAATTTTGGATTTTTCAAAATTTTAATAGTTTTTTCAAATTGGAATCATTACAAAACTTTGATTACGGCGGCCCGATTACGTCGCGAAATATTTTCTAAATTTGAATTACTCCGTCGGTATACATAATAGGCACTTCACTACGAATGTCGAAAATCTAAATTGACCGACAAATGTTTTTAGAATTTAATCTTCAAAGCATGAAGTGTCTTATCAAAGCTCAAAACATCTGACATTTGAGAAATGTCTTAAATTACTGTAAGTTTAGTGTTATGTTATATGTTTTAATTCGTCTTTAATTGTTGTTATATTTTACAAAGAAAGGGAGTACAATAAAAACTTGGTTTTTATGGGTTAGTTTTTTTTCGTTATTAATATTTACATTTCACAATATGTGAAATGTAAACATTTGATCAAGGCGATTAATATTATCTAATTGTATGTTTTTAAAAAGTTTATTTACTAGATGTGTTAAAATATTTTTTTTACTACTAAATATAAAATATAGATGTACAATTTAACCTAATACTTACTTACCATCATGCCGTTTCCCCGTCTGATCAAGACTATCGATAAGATTTCGCTGTAGAAATTGTCCATTATTATTAGGTATTCTATTGTGACGTGATGATAGAATTCGGAGAAATTAGATACGATCGGAATCCCTCGTAATATGTCAAAGACGACAAAACTTTAGAATGCTCTAGAACGCCCTACAATACTCTGGAAATAATTACAAACGTAAGTCTGGAATCGACGGGAATATTCTCTTAAACACTGGAAATTTAAAGAATAATCTAGAAGGTTCGAAAAATTTTTCGTATAAAAAGCAGAGCCATCGACGCGGCTCATCCAAAAATTGTGTGTGAGTGTAGATACTATTTCGTACGGAGCCGGGTAATTTATTTTTCAACTCTAGAACAACGTATTCCGATGTCCAATAAATAAAGATTTTGTGTGAGCAACCGCTGGGCTCATGAATGAGGAATGTTTCTGATGCGATTTTAATGGCTGTGACAAAAGTAAAATATTGAATTTACATTAGCAGTGACGCAGTTAACCCAGCGGGTTTGGGGGACTAGTCCATTGGTAAATATGTCAGGTACTGCGCGCTATAACCTGTAGATAGGTAGGTATTGTATAACACTAACATACACACTAGCGAAGGGAAAAACTTCATTTCAAAATGAAGACTACAACACACACACGTTCACCAGTTTGAAGACTACAAAGTGTACACTACAATTGTAGTACTACGAAATGAAGTGAAGTAAATGAAGTGAAGTAATGAAGTAATTGTAGTATTAATGAAGTGAAGTAATGGAATGTAGTAATGTAATGAAGTAATTGTAGTATTAATGAAGTGAAGTAATGAAATGAAGTAATTGTAATAATAATGAAGTGAAGTCATATTATTACAAGTAAATTTTTAAATGAAATTAAGTATTTTTTCCCAAATAAAAATTTAGCGACCTAAAACAAACAAAGATTTCTTCGTTCGATTCCAAAAAATTTTCAAACCATGGGGGGGGGGGGGTTGTTACAGATTCCAGAAAATTCTTCATATATCTACATCAACTTTCCAAAAATTTCACGTAAAAAATACACTATTTAAAATGTGTTTCTCATACTTTCGATAACTTTGAAGTGTATGTACTTTGTAGTGTTCGCTTTGAAATGAAGTGTACTATTTGAAGTTTATACTTTCAATAACTTTGGTGTTTGTAGTTTGTAGTGTGCACACACATCAAAATGTGCGAAGTGTGCACTTCAATGTAATGTAGTACTACATTGTAGTAGTGAGTACAGAGCGGACCCATCACTAATACACACACGGTAGGTAAGATCGAAAGTGTAATGTAACGGTACCTTTGTGAAGTGTTTAACCCTGGAAGGCTACTGTTAGTCACTTCGACTAACACGGCGAACATTTGTAGCTTTCTGATTTGAAATATTGAGTGTGTTGCACTTTTATGACAACTCAGTCACGTTGGAAGAGACGGCTGCGTCACGCTGGTAAGTGTCCGAAAACCGAAAAAAGAAAATAATAATAAAAAAAAAAGTAAGAGAAATCATTTTGTTTGGACGATTTTGGCTTATTCTGTAACCGCCTTCGTATATCGTACAGAAAGTATAGAATAGAATCGTGTACCAATAACATGCACCACACAATGCCGAAGAAATATTTCAAATTCAAGATTACTTATAATCTCTATGTATAAATATATCGTATTGTAAAATACATTATTCACAGCTCGCTTGGATAGTGTGTCTATTTGTGAATGTGTTATGATGAATTTTCTGGTATGTAGGATCAGGATGTAATAGATGAACTTGGTGAGGAAAAACTACTTAAATAGGCAAAAGTTAATTCTTTGTTTTCAATTGGTTAGCAACTTTGTAGATTGACATTTAAAAAAAAAAAAATTATCATTTGTTTTAATCTACTTTTATTAATTAATTACACATACATGTTTCGGAAAAACTTTTCCATCGCCAGGGTGTTTTGTTATTTGTAAATGTCAAAATAACAAAATGAAAATGAAAATATAAACATGTAGGTCTAATCAATGAATACAAGTCGATTAAAACAAATAATAAATTATTTTTATTAAAGTTAATTCATTTAGAAGAGGAACCAAAATAGACTGAATGCGGTGGAGATGAGACCACTTAGACGTATGTGTGGCAAATCGCTCAGATGGTTTGCGCATGTTGAGTGAATGAATGAGGAGAGAATGACAAGAAAAATATATGACCCAAGTGTTGAGGGCACCTGGAAGACCAGTTTAACCAGATACTGGAAGATGGTCCTGTTAGGCGCCTCAACAATTGTTGAACTTGTAATCTACACTTAAATCTACTTTACAGTTATTAGAAATTGGCATTTAGGTATATATTATTTATAATTTTTTGAAGTGAAGAAAATTCTAGGTTTTGTGTAGATTTGATTACTCCATTTTTAGACAAAGGTGCTTTTTTTATCTCAGTTTGAGTTATTGGTGGCTGGCTGCTTTCTGCATAACTACATTAAATTATATTTTATATTTTACCACTCGAGTTTCGAGAGTAACGGAATCGCTCATCGACAGGTGAAGTATTAAACTGACTGCATTAAAATATTTAAAATAATCAGCGATTAGGTGGAAATTCAAATGATTGATTAATTAGGAAATGACAAAGTGAGCCGGACTTGAATTCCTTGCCCCTTGAAATGTACAGATGATTCCTATTCGGAACGTATGAGCCGGCTCATTAAGGCTGTAAGCCCTGGGCCATCGTACAAAAATATTTCCGTATATGTTTCTCATATAAATAGTTTTGTCTCTATTTATATGAGAATTTATATATTTATCGTAATTAAATAATAAATTAATTAATATGAGTTGACGTATCCGGCTAAGATTTTTTTATCCGCATTTTCAATTTCGTAATTTTCTGTTACTATAGCTGTATTATTAGATAATCAAATAATAACCTTACTTGTGACTTGTGACAGTCGTACGTAATGTTGACCGTGAACTAAAACTGGTTTTTGTAAGTATTGACCGATATCGTCAAAAACGTGATCGCACGACTATATTTCTCATTCCTTGAATTAATTATTCAATGTATTCTTTCTATTATTATTAATATTTAAAGCAATAACTTTGTGGTTGGACATTATAACAGAGTGTTAGTTAAATTAATATAAACCACTACCAGAATATGGTAGTGGTTTATACTAATTTAACTGGAAAAGCACTATGGAAGGGTCTAGAACAGTCTATAATTATCTAGAACGTCCGGGAGACGCCTGGAACAGCCTAGAAGCGACGGGAACCTTCTCCTAAATACTAGAAAGGAAATTAATCTTCTCGAGGAAAATCGAATCTTCTGAAACCAACGTGACTGCGTATAAATAGCGGATCTTGGTCGCGGTGCGAGAGTTTGTTTTGACATTCAAAGTGAGCCGCAAACGGCTCGGTCGATGGAATCAATCGTGGAATTTCGGAGCGATAGATATCGAGCGAAATATTAAGTGCGACTTCTATGTGCGAGAATTGAGTATTCTAACGAGTGATAAATAAAGAGTTAAGTTCGAGATAAATCGCGAAATAGTGTGACTCAAAGGAAGAGTGTTATTTTATTTTGTGTTAAGTAACTTTGTCCATTTAATTAACAATTAATTGATCATTAATTAATAAATCGTTACTTAATTTCCACTGTTTTCATTTGCATTATGTTTGTTTTTCACGCTTGACATATGATCATTAAATAGAAAAAAGAATTAGCGATGCCGTATATAAAATGTATGTTTATTGTGTTGTACATTTGGGCATGCATCAGTAAATATGGGAACTGAAAAATGAGGCTACACAATGGAGAAGTTTCATGATGTTGATAATACTATATTTATCTTAAAGGAATTAAAATATAGATCAAAATTAATAAACCTGTGAAAAAATTTGAAATCCGTCGGTAAATAACTGAGAAATAAATTATTCAAGTTTACGTATCAACAAGCGAACACGAGCCGCGTCGTGTAGGTAAAGTGACCGCGCTGGACCGTCGCATGAAACTAAATTATTTTTGCGGCACAACCTTAAAGTCCCATTACTTGTTCATTTGTAGAGATATTTTTGGGATTCTTTCTCATTTTTGTTTTATTATTCCTAAATTTTTATAATTAATCTATTAAAAAAAAATGGAAACTTCTTCATTGGCGGTAATGGGCCTACCACACGCATAAGTATCTCCACACGCAGGCCTGCGCAGGCCGGTTTGTATACGGAACACCGTGCGTGTAGTTACTTCACCACACTTGCGTAGGCAAAAGTGTGGTGAAGTTTGTGCCTGTGGTAGGCCCATAGTTTGCAACAAGCATTCGATTTCTCAACTCCTCTCTGTCGTCCGACAGCCTCTTCATCTCTTGGTAGGTGCTACAGCGCACATCTCCGATAACCTGGTCTACGTAGCTTAATTTCGGGCGGCTTCTACGATTATTGCCTTCAACATTTCCCTCAACGATGGTAAAAAGCAGGCCTGGATGCCTTGTTTATGGCCTATCCAAATTGCTCGTTGTTGGGCGATTTTGTTCAGGAGCCGCCTCTTTTCGCCCACCCTGCTCAACACCTCGGCGTTTCGGATATGTTCTGACCAATGGATCCTCGCCATGCGCCTGTAGCACCACGTCTCGTACTGAGATATGGTGCTACAGATGACATAGATGTACAGAGATGAGAGAGCACACCGCGTACTGAGAACTCTTTACAACTCCTTGGTGCGAAATAGACTCGAGAGTGGCTCGATGATCTGGGGG
>JADDOH010020847.1:0-19884 GCA_016648135.1 Agrypnia vestita | reverse complement strand
AAAAATTCTAATTGGAATGTTTTCCAATTGGAATTCGAAGGTTTTTATTTTTTTATTTGACTTGTATTAAAGAGAATGAATTTTTCATATTCGATATAAGTTACTGTAATGATAGTCCAACGTTTTACAAAAAATAAGTCAGAAATATTGAAAAAAAATGCAAAGTTTGATGTCACATATCTCCTAAACTATTGATATTAGGTCATAATAGCTTGAACATTTTCGACTCATAATCAAGGCAGGAATATAGCCCTGCGAGGTTATTAATGTTTTACAAATAACCCTGTATATGAAATTTCCGTTTTATATAGAAATTTTTTTTTTTGTGAAAAATATATATTTAATTAATCGAAATAATATTGGCCATTGTTGTCGATGCACTTTTGTCATTTTAATGAAAGTTCAGTGATGCCTTTCCTATAGAAATCCCGGAGACGGGAATCGATGAATTCTTTAAAATCGTTTGTCTCCGTCTCAATTGAAGATGAAATTTTTCCCTTGTAAATAGTTTTTCATATTCGCTCAATCTAATCCCATTAAATTATATGATTTGTTCATTGTTATTATTTTTTAGATTTTCATTGTATACTTGTTTACGCATGTGTACTTATATGTGTATATATATTATGTTACTTAGTTGTTAATACATTGTATTATTTTGTAAAAGTTATTAATCGTTTAAATACATAAATATTACTAGATTATGATTATAATTATTAACCAAATAAAATAATGACAATGGACAAGAACAAAAAGATACTTACTAGAAGTAGAAATAATAAAATCTTCGTCAAAGTCAACTTAAATTGAATTATTAAAAAATACGTACTAATTGTTAAACAAGCGGAAAATTAATAATTTGGAAAATATAAATAGGAAATAATATTTTTATCAAAATAAATATTTATTTACAAGAGCCATTTTTGGTTCTAACATATCTATAACTCCAAATATTAGAATGCATATCGAATATATATTATTACGTACATACTCGCGTGTGACGCCCGTATGACAAACAAGAACTGATAAAATATGATAATATAACGTACTTGAATATTTATAATATGCAGGTACCATGAAATAAATTATATATGGATAAAGCCAATGCAATTTATGTCTACCATGAGAATTCAAACATGAGTGTTTTAGAAATTATTTCCAGGTGTATTTTGTCGTTAGATATCATTACTGTGACGTGTTCAAAAGCAATACAGGAGAATTTTAAAACTATCTTTTCGAATTTCACACGACGTAGGTAGAGAAAAGGTTCCGAAATATATATTTTTTGAATATATAACTAGCAGAGGGTCAATTCTTAATATATTTTTCATCTCCTTCTCCTACATCACACTGTTATCTTTTTTCTATCCATGGTTTATATTGACACGAGATTGTAGAAATGTAAAGAATTACACGTAATCGAGGATTTTCTAGCACTCTGCACATTTTAAAATAAATTAGAAATTGCTGATGTGTCTGGAATACACGAGAACAAATCAGAAACTTCTCAATCGTACTCAAAACTTCGCGAAATGACGTTCTCTATTTCAGGAGCAACAGAACCGCTGCGCATATCAGTTTAGTATTTGACAGTCGGAAGAAATCATAGATAAAGCGAAATAGATGGCGACGGACTATTTCAGAGAGCATATTTGACCAGCGATAAAATACCTACCTACCGACGTGTGAAAAGTGTTCAGGGCGATACAAACAACATAGTGGAAGCCTCTCGAGTGACTATTGCAAGATTTAGTGCGAACTACAGAATAGATTTCCAGTTAAACTCGTGTCCAGAGATTTTAGTTCATTGATTAAATTAAGAGACGAAGGTATTTTATATGAGAAACGTGTATGAAAGTCTCTTAAACGATGGCATAGGGTTTACAACCTGTATGAGCCGGCTTAAGTGATCACTCAACTCAATGCAATGCTCACCAATTCCGTAAGAACATTCAAACATTGTACAATTTTTTAAAGTTGTACGTATGTTCCAGATCTGTGAACATTCCGTATATTTGATTGTACTACGCTAGAGACATCTGTAGTTCTTCTGTTCGTAAGTGTTACCAATTTTATTTTGTTCGCCACTTGCACTGTGCTAATCGCTGAGCATTTCATGTACCTATTTCGTATACGATCGCATTGCATTGATATTTTGAATATATGTATGTTGCTAGATCTGGTCGAAGACACTTGTAATAGAGATATTGAATCGCATTAGGAATAAGTAGTGTATTGTTGCATATATTTTTTGCATAGTATTCTGTTTTCTAGCGTTTTAAAATAAATTAAGTAAAATACTCGTAGAATATATGTGCTAGGATAGAATAGTGTGGATTTCTATTATCTCTTCTAATCCCTGTTGAAGAACAAACTAACTAACTAACCATCACGCCGTTTCCCCGCAGGGGTAGGCAGGTAGGATTGAACGCAACACTCTTCTATCCTGGCACACCACTTTTGCTTCGGCCACATTCATACAAGTTCTACGGTTGTTGCGGCTATCGGGGCCATCCTCAAACACTTGTTATGTCTGATCGTGCCAGGTCTTTCGCGGACGCCCTATATTTCTGTTGCCTTCAACACTCGCTTCATATATTTTCTTAACCATCCTTTCCTCGTTCATACGTTCCGCATGACCAAACCATCTCAGCACTCCATTCTTTATTTTATCTACCACACTACAGCCAGCATTGCATTCACGTCTAATTCCTTACTCTATCGACCAAAGATTTTCCACACAAGCGTCTTAATAATAATAATAATTTGATAATTTGTATAGCGCCGTTTTCGCGAATACTCACCTCAAGGGCGCTTTATACAGAGAAATTATTATCTTACAAGACAACTTACTGCTAAAAAAGAAAAAACTTATTTACTATTACTTAATCACTAGGTGGCATACAAGAAGTGGAATTAAAATTGAGTACTATAATAGTTTGTGAGTCCCTGAAAGAATTATGTGCTTACGCGGAGTGCACAATAGGAGTGGAAAACATTAGCTAGCGTTGTTGTGGTCAGATTCTATAGGTTTTTATAGGATTGTCTAAAAAAAAAAAAAAATAAAAATAAAAAAAAAAAAAAAAAAAAAAAAAAAAAAAAAAAAAAAAAAAAAAAAAAAAAAAAAAAAAAAAAAAAAAAAAAAAAAAAAAAAAAAAAAAGAGCAGCTTGTTGGTCTTGTGGTTAGGACACTGGCCTCGTGATCCAAGGTGCTTGCGGGTTCGATCCTCACTCCAGGACTAGCAAGTAGTCTATTTGTCATAGTACAAGCGCTTAGCTAGTTGTTTGAAAATGTAAGAATCATGATGTGACACGTATCCGTGTTCACATCTCTATTTTTTTAAAAAAAAAAAAAAAAAAAAAAAAAAAAAAAAAATGCGTCTTAAGTTGTTTTTTGAACTGTGGTAAGCTGTCTGTTTGTCTCAGTTTATTAGGTAGTTTGTTCCATAACTTTGGTCCAGCCACCGCGAAAGCACGATCACCGAAATTAGTTTTGTGGGCGCGATTTACTTCAGCTAACCTATTTGTATTAGATGTTGATGCTGAGCGAAGTGTTAGTTGTCTATTATTTGTGAAGAATGTAATGCAGAAGTCGGTTATGTATTGAGGGGGTGACCACATTAGTGACCGCAAGAACAACATGGTGATAAAACAGTTAGTAACCCTTCTTGTCAAGTATAGTGCGTCTCTGTTAACATTTTGTGTGACAGAGATACAGTTGTGTCGAATGTTAATGTTAATTGAAAATCACTAGTGCGACTTGACGGTGATTCTGAATCATACCGTTGTTGGCGCGGCCAAATTCATGCAATCCATTGTTTGTCCGCGAAGTGCGCCGTCACACAGTTGAAACGTGCTGAACTTTGAAGAGTGATCTATTGCGAATCCTCGAGAACGCTTCGAGAGAAGAATTCAACATTCCCATATCTTCATTCGCTTTTGATTCTCAGGCCTGCTTTATGTTGTATAAATAGACGCGGAAGCTGTGTATGCGTTGGGAGTTGGAGAAATTTAAAAGTTTTTTGGAAATACCGGTTTTCAAATAAATCACTGATAATTTTTTGACGCCTGCTTGTGACAGTTCATAAAGCGTATTATTCACCGCTGCCTTCCCATTGGCCTAACATGTTATATAGATAACCAGTGGTGTGTACCCGAGATTGGTCGGCTTTCAAATTAAATTATGTAATAAGATAGTGCACGTGTTTTATTTAGAGGTAAAGAACATTAAACACATAATAATCGTATATATGATATAAGCTTTGTTGGAAAGATAATTTTATGTTATTAGTGTTAGTGACAGTACACATATTATGTACTTTATACAGAAGTACATCTGTGTAACTGTATGTATTTAAATCATTAATTTAAAAAAAAAGAACTTAAAACTTCTGTATACACCACATTGATAAACATCATAAATAATATTTAAATGTTTAAAAAATATGTCAAAATTTAAACATAGCACTAAAGAGATATAATTAAATATGTAATTTGCTATATATTGTCACGGGACGTGGTTGTGGAAGACGAATAAAAACACTTGAAAATAATTAATGATTTATTGATTAATATAATTAATTCACAAAGTCACTGAACATGAATTAAATAAAAACACTAATCTTGAATTCACACTATTTATCACTGCGCAATTAATTATTTTGATAAAATATTTTTAATTGATATGTTAGTTACTTTGTGGTACAATGTGATTATTTTAATCAAAACTTTAATTAAATATTCTTTCCATAGTCATAAATTAAAACTACTTCACTCAGTTCCTTATAAAGGATTGACAATGGACAGTTTATAAACTTCGTTGAAATTCTAAGGAAATTAATTCTAAGAAAACACTTACATTCCACAACACGTCGCTAATTCTTAATATGTTTCCCTAATGACCAAAAATCCCCATTACACGACTCGATGCTCTACTCGAATAGGTTGACAAAATTCTGCATTTAAGTTAGTTAATGATTACACAATAAAGTGATGGATATGAGTCAAGGTGAATGTATTACAAAGTTTAGTTTAGTCTAGATAGATTATAATGTATTGATTTATAATTTATATCATGAAAATGTTATCAATAGAGAAATGAAAATTCCACTTATCTGACGCGTTTTACGAATACCGTCCTCTCTATACGTGAAAACAATGCGCACGTCATCATTCTTTGTCATATTTTTCCAAGCAAAAGAATTTTAACAGGAAAATTATCACTCAACGCGTTCAATGGATACACATATTTACGTCAGCAAGCGTTTTAACTATCCGAGTGATTCCAGATATACATAATTTAAAAATCAAAAAAGGTTTTTTACGCAATCCATATTTATGATCTGGAAATGATATATTATTCATTATTATAATTTTTTGAAATATTATTGTATTTCTTTTTAATTTTTTTTTTCATTCTTTTTTGTTGTAGTTATACCTACTGTCTCTGTCCAATTTAGTGACGTAGTGGTATTTAAAAATGTTAATTTTTGTTTTGTTTAATAATATAGGTTTGTACCTTCTCATAATAATACAATCTGAAAAGTTTTAGAAACTGTGAAGAAATGAGGATTTAATTGTATTTAATAAATAATACATTTATGTTGTGACAAAGTGTTGTTTATTACTGTTAAGATTTTGTACCAAACAAGACAATAAAAAAGAGAATGACCAAGTAGGCAAATGGAATACTTACGTATTTATGAGTATTATCAAACCAAACTAAAAGCTTGTGTTGTGAAAATAGGATTAAATTACTGTATGGGCTTGAATTTTCTGCAGTGTTTTTACGACCTTTTTGGCCGACATTTCGGATCTTTTTGCAGGGTGCATATCAGAGTTTAAATTTCAAAGAAGTTTTACTTCTTTGGTATAAAATAAACTTGTAGAAAAATAAAAAGGTGTTCTAAAGATAAAGAACATAAACTAAGCTATTCAGGGATATATAAACTCAGATGCAACGATTGCCCAGCATTTTACATAAGAAAAACAGCTAGGAATACAAATACAAGAGTCATTGAATACGAAAGATAGGCTATTCAGAATTTTCAATTCATTTAACACAAAAAAAACACCCATTTGACCAATCTTCGGGTGTAGATGTACTTCATAGAAATTACCTAGGTATATGTCTCAATAATTTAGAAGCCTTAGAAATAAAAAAAAATCATTAAAAATAAATAAACACTATAACTACATTTATCGTAGCCCAATTCTAGATATATACTCTCACCTAACTCCCACCACAGTTGACGTTCTGTCTCATTTTTCCCTTAATGCTTTCTTGATTATTTGTGATTCTGTTTTTGTTTAGTTAATACTTAACCCTGATGAAGGCTCAGCTGTGAGTCGAAACTAGTTGGTTGGAAATTCAATATAGCGGTGTTAAACAAATAATTATTTTATTTAAAAAAAAATTGTTGCAAAAATGGGTTTCCACAAAGTAAACGCCACCACATTCAATTGTTTATCTAACTCGCCTCTTTAAGAATACTGACATCAATAATGAAATTTTTGGCCGTGTTATTTTGACACCATATTAATGTTGAATTGCCTGAGAGCACGAGCGTACCCGCACGTCACCCGTCTCACTCTTGTGACGGCGGTCGTAAAGCGCACACAAAGGGGGATAACGATTTGATGGGGCTCCAGACCTCTCGAGGAGGCTGCGTAATAATTGTCATGGGAAAGCGATGCGATCATTCGTGTCGATATTTCTCGGCGTGGGAGCCGAGAGCACAAATTTCCCGGTTCAAATTGATGATGAATCAGATATTTTAATTCTTTTCATTTTACGCTGTATTTCTTCATCGCTATAATTGCTGGCAACGAGAATGCCGAATTGTACAATCGATATTTTGATCGAACAGTAATGCTTCCTACCAGGGCCGAGCCATTGCCATTTGATTTTTTTATTCGTCCAACTGTGTCTTATTTTTAAAGGCTCTTTTTAGTTTCATGTGTCAGTCAGAAGTCTTGTAATTAATATAAGATTCACTTCCTGATTAAAAATCTATCTGAAATTTGGCAGAGAGTGTATTCCGGATGACAATATAATAAACATTTTTTAATCTTACAAAATCAGTTTAATTACACATTCCAAAATATTTAAAAATATCTCTAATCAGTCTAAAATGACGGTATTTTTACGTGTTGGTTCCTAATACAAAAAAAAATTATAGAAAAAAAAAAATTCTAAAAAATATTTTCGAAAAAAATTTTCGGAAAAATTTAATTTTACGAGAAAAAAAAATTACTGAAACAAATTTATGGAAACGAAGTTATGCGGGCAGACGGATAACGAAATTATTTCAATTGAAATGTTTAAAATGCGGACTCATTATTTTATGGTACATTTTATATCCCGGTGTCGGTTTATACATACATTTTTTCTTTTTTCTGAATCTTGTCAGTTTAATGTCAATGTCGTTACACATTTAACTTCATACCAAAATGTGAGTTATAATATGCATATTGTAAATAAAAATCTGCTACACGTGTATAAAAATGATTTTTTCTTAAAGATCATATTACATTCTTTGTCTTTAAATTTTACGTAATTATATTTTGGATTGATTTATTTCTATTTTATGTTATTTCTGTTTGCACGTGTTATTCACGTTTTCTTATGGTATAATAATTTAATAAATTAAAAACAACTCTATTTTAAAGCACAATTCAAAAACGACGTTTATTAAATAATTAATAAAAGGGTATTATTGCCAACCATTAGTATCAAAGAACGTGTATATTCAAATGCATACACGCACGCATACATATTTACATATGCATACTCATGTATATCCATTACCGCAAGCAGAGAACTTACAACAGAAAACTTTTAAGAAATTTATCACAGCCAAAACGCAGTTAACCTGATCACTTATGTTATGGTTAAGGTCATTGTATATGATTTACATTATTCCTAGACTATTAAATAAGAATATTGTTTTCCTGAGAATAGGAGGGAATTTCGTATATCTTTCGAGATTTTCTACACCGTTTCTTGTCTCATCGATACTGTTTAAGACCAAGAATATTCAAGCCATTATATAATATTAACTTGAAAACTTATTCAATATATGTGGCGTATAGATGCAATGTGAAAGTCCGTATAAAAGCGCCAACGGTTATTACCTAGTGAAATTATTGCGAATTTCAAAGCACCGTGTGTGATATATTGTAGTGAATTATTTTAATTACTGGATTTTCAAATTGTTTGAAAATTTATAGTACTTTGGGGAATTCCAGGTAATTAGACCTACATAAAATGTATGTTGTGGAACGGTACGGGTACGAGAATGTTACAAAACATGTTAAACATTTAGTACATTATATTAAACGGAATGTAACAGAAAAAGTCCACAATACTTTACAGCTAGATTTCTGTCTAAATTATGAGATGAATATTTTGTAAAATAAATTTCCTATTATGAATAATTTTGGAAATTAGATACTTCAAATTAAATAAATTAACATAAACATAAAGTGTGCATTTTTTTCAATATTTCTGACTTATCTTATGGACTTAAAATGTTGAACTATATTTAAAATTCCTTATATGGAAAATAATTCAACTAGCTCCGTTACACCCTGTATTTATAAGTGTAGTATTTTAAACGCCATCTATACTAATATATAAAGAGGTAAAGATTGTAAGTTAGGTTGTAGGAGGTAATCTCCGAAACTACTCATCCGATTTAAAAAATTCTTTCACCAATATTTAGAATAAACTTTCAGGGTGGACACAGGCTATATATTATCCCGTTAAAATAAAAGGGCTTTCGGTGGTGACCTATTTTACAAATAAAGTCGACGAAAAAATGGTCGAGGGATCCGTTTTTTACAAATGCTGCCTTAACGGTATGAGATATTTAAATACTTTAAAAAAGTCCGCCATAATATAAATCTATATGTTAAGAACAGCTAGTATTATTAACAAAGGTTTACACATGAATGTTGTTGCAAAATAAATGTATACTTAATGTTAAATTTTACAACATATATGTAGGTAGCACGTGATGGTATGTGGAAACGATATATGTTGAATAACACTTAACTACCAAAAACCAATAAACGAATTGCTTTTATATTCAAGAACACATTCGTATTGTGAAGTTGTAATTTTCAGAGCGAAGTTCTGTGAAATTTAAAACCAAATTAATTGATCAATTAAAAAGACATACAGAAAAATCAAATCCACCGAAAAAATAATTGTTGCTACCGAGATTCGAACCACAGATCTCCTCCTATCCGGGGAAGGCGCGTTATCGAAGAGAAACTGAAGAATAGAAATGAGATGAATGATTTTGAAAATAAATGCTTTATTTATTGTAAAAATAGTATGTATATAAGTGTAGAGGGTACGATATATTGTATTATAGATTAAAAATTAAAGTTTGTGCAATATAGGATATGTAAATGTAAATATATAAGTTATATTATGAACTAGCTGCAACCCGTCAAAAATGACGGAACATTGATCCGCGTCTATGCTAAGCCCCAGTGTATATTTATAGAGTCTTTTTGTCGGGGCTTAGCAACATGCGTTGAGTTCGGGTTTGCTAGCCCGGGGTTCAAGCCCCATCTCCGGCCGTTTAATCTAGTTTTTTCAGCCGTGAATTCTAACGAAATTACGGACGCTACACATAATTACGGGGACAGATAGACGGAAAGACGGACGGCCAGACGGACAGACAACGAAATTATTATGTTTGATTGTATATTAATGACAGATTGTAGAATATAAAATGTAAAATACTAGTTAATATACGGGATTTATATTAACTAAATTAAGAAATAAATTTAAAAAAATAATAGTACAGTGTCACAGCCTTTCCGTGGAAACGCGTGACATGAATAATCTACATTTCGTTGTATGTACGTAAACACACGATATCCGTGGCCCGAACAAGAAGGTCGGAAAGTAATTTGAATTTTTTACGGAAAATAAAAAACTTGTTTATTTTATGTCCGACCTCACAAAAGCACGCAGTCATTTTTGATCAATTTTTATTTAGAATGACGAAGCTGTTTCGGCCGATCAGATTTTCGTAACGAATGTTATTTACTACGGCTGGGGCGTGCGGCGCGCGATAATGAAGAAAAATGGTCAACTCATGAAAATTGCTATTTTCACTTTTCACACGCTAAATTGTAAGTTTCTAGTTTAGCCTTTAATATGATATCATGCTTTATAAAACAGTAATGTAACATGATGATGGAATTCGGAGAAATTGCGCAAGGACAGTATTCCTCGTAATATGTCAAAGACGACTACACTATGGAATGTTCTAGAACGTCATACAACACTGTAGAATTATCTATAATCATCTTGTACAGTCTGGAAGCGACAAAAATATTCTCGAAAACGCTGAAAATGTACAGAATAATCTAGGAGGTTCGAAAAACTGACGTGCTTCGTATGAAAAGCGGAGCCAGTGTTGCGGCGGTTTATGTTCGTTTTGACGTTAGGCCAGCGATAAATTACCAGCGACCGCAGTATTACCAATGCGCAGTTTTAGATATCGAGCGATCGAGAAATACCTACATACGTGCGATAATTGAACAGAATATTCTAGCAAGCGATAAAAAAGTACTTCACTGACGAGTGATTTACTGGGAAATAGTGTGAATTAAAGAATAGTGTTTTAATTAAATTTGTGAATTTTTAAAAATAATTAATAAATCGGTAATCAATTTCCAGTGTTTTCATTCGCCTCCCGCAGGCACGTTTTGATGATAGATGGTTTGGGAATATTGAGCGAATGAATGAGGAAAGAATGGTAAGAAAGAAATATAATGTAAGTGTTGATGGCGCCAGAAAGAGAGGGCGACCGCGGAAGACGTGGCATGACCAGATTAACCAGATACTGGAAGATGGTCCAGTAAAAGCCTCAACAACCGGCGAGCTTGAATGCGAGATGTATGAATGTGGATGAGGCGAGAGTTGTATGTCAGGATAAAAGAGTATGGCGCTCTATCCTCTCTGCCTACCCCCACGGGGAAACGGCGTAGAAACCTGTCTCCTTTAGCGCAGACCTCAATTTAGTTTAAAGGAGACTGAAAATCTTTTACATAATAACAGAAACGTGTAAATGAGAGGTATATTAGTGAAATTAAATGAAGAAATATACTAATAATTTATATAAATTAACTTTGTTAACATCACTTATTTATTGAAAAAATTCAACATGTTTCGAAGCCAATGGCTTCTTCGTCAGGATAACAAAAATAAAATTTAAAAATCGAAGTATAGATCAAAATATTCAAAAGCTATATATGGAAAATGATAATATAAAGTACCTACTTAACATTAAAATAAATTTAAAATTTGACTATTTGCAAAAAGGATCTGATTATTTATAACATTCAATTTACTATTTACACTCTTTCTTATTTCCAAAATTTCTAATTTATCAAATTGTGATTTTGTATAATTTGTATGTAAAATTTGTAAACCCGTATAATGAAATAAGATAGAGTGTAAATAGTAAATTGAATGTTATAAATATTCAGGTCCTTTTTGCAAATAGTCATCTTTTAAATTTATTTTCATGTTAAGTAGGTACTTTATATTATCATTTTCCATATATAACTTTTTAATATTTTGATCTATACTTCGATTTTTTAATTTTATTTTTGTTATCCTGACGAAGAAGCCACTGGCTTCGAAACATGTTGAATTTTTTAAATAAATAAATTATAATTATGTCACCACAAAATAAATTTGCTATATTTGAAGGAGAAGAAATATATTGTTTGTGTGCTCAAATACACATAATAAATAAAAATTTTTTCGGTAGGTAACGATCGATGCTTCCATTATATGAATTAATACCGAGAACGCATAGCATCTGAACATTCGCATTCTTAATCTGATGTTTACATCATATTCGCATAACATCATTGTCATTCTTGGTGAATGCGGCATTTGATATTAACAACAGGTTCATTTCTTTCACTAACATAACAACTCAGATTACAATGCCTAATATTTACTGTTTTTATTCTATGTAGCAATATAAAGATAGCAATAGCAGCAAAATTAACTGCAAAGACTGTTGTTCAATCACAATTAAAAAATATATATATATCTAGCCATATTAAGGCGGCACATTCACTGCAAATGCATATTTCGTCGTTTTTTTTTTTTTTAAGAAAATGTGTGTTTTTATTACTCATTTATATCAGAATGTATACTCTAGGCTGCAACGGAATACTGTTTTATAATAGTCATTTATTGACACATTTCATACTTTGGAATTTTTATTTTTAAATATTAATTGAGGTGTTTTTATTAAAAATACTAACTTTTATTGAGTGAATAAAGCCTCAAAATACGGGAATAAACAGAATATATTGTTTAAAATCATCTCTTTATATAAATAAAAAGCGTTTTAAAATCAATAAAAAACGTAAAAATTTCTGGACAATTTAAAATATTATAACTTTATTAATATTAAATATTTCTTGATTTCCTTAGTAAAAATTAAAGTATACTTTATAGGTATAAAAAAAAACATATTATGAAATTAATATTGAACAAAAAAATGCAAACGTGATGTAGCTTATCTCCGTAACTCTCGACATTTCACCCAAATTGCAAAGAATATTTTCTATTCAAAATCGAATAAAGAAGATTTTTCCAAAGTTTTTTCTATTAACTACGAGACATCCTATATGCAAAAAAAGATAAGACCTACATATAAAGTTTTTTATTGATGTAGAATGACCTAAATGATAAATATCGAGAAAATTCCTTAATTTAGTTTAAAAACTATATAGTTCAGGCTTTAGTGCCTGGATTTACTAACTTTTTAGGATAAAAACATTGTTAATGATTCCCTTAAATTTTTAAGATGAAAACTTATAAGAATAGGCCTGCATTGTTGTTGTTTTTGTTGTAGCCGGGCCTCGTGATCGAGGATGCCCTGGCCATTCTGACTTAGGTATTGTTGCTGCGCCTCTCATGAAAATAGCCCTTTTCGAGAGGCGCACTCTCTCCCGCATATTTCACATAGGAAGGGGTCAGGTTGCATTGGTCGGTCCCGTTGACGCATGGCTGGCTGCTCATTCTTTCGTCGTCTGGCCGCCGCAACACCATCAGCCCGAGAGAAAATTCTCCTCCAGCTTACATGATCTTGTGCCAGCTGCTCCCGGTTCGTAGGTGCTCCACATAGGCTCAGCGATTCTCGGAGACCGTCTTTATACCTTTTTTTCTGTCCTCAAGCCTTCGCCTGCCCACTATCTCCCCATATAAGACTCGCTTCGGAAGTCTGCGATCGCCCATGCGTAACACATGTCCCGTCCATCTCAATCTCGCTTCCACGATCGTGTCTTCAACTGGCCGACATTTAGAGCGAGGCAGGACTGTAATGTTAGATATAAGGTCGCTCCGGTGGATCTGTAGAATGCGGCGATGAAATCTTTGGTGGAACAAGTCCAGACTGCTAACGTGTCTTCTGTAGGGTACCCAGCTTCCATTCCATACAGAAGTATGGGAAGCACAAACGTAGAAAGACCACGTGATCGATTCAACTTCTTCTATTGTTTTCGATTGTATGCGTCTTCTCCTTCATTTTCTCCCTCTTCACCCGCATCCTATTTCATTTGGGGTCGGCTCTCCTTACTTTTCTTTTCCACGATTCCCTGTTCTGGGACATCGCTTCGCATGTGGCGCTGGGTCGACATCTACCCCTTTTCGTCTCTTAGATTTTGAGTGCGGTATGCGTTGCATGATTTCCATGCCTCATTACATGGCCATACCATTTTAGTCTCGATTCCTTCACCTTTTCAGTAACAGGGACCACTCTTAAATATAAACCACTCTAAAGTACAATGACGTAACGATTGTATGTATATGTCACTGTGCTTTATTTTCGTAAGGTTTATTATTTCTTAGAATAAGAAAGGACATGAATTCGAATGAAGGGGTGAATTACATAAAACGAACAACAACGAATTCAGCAAAGTAATGAGGGAATGGGGGTTTATTTTGGTATTTACGTGGATGAAAGGAGGTAACCAAAGTATGCTGATCTCATGAAGTGTAACCAAATTTACGAACCTCATAATGCTGCTTGTTATTTGAATCACAATGTTTTGATGTCTGAAAGTATTCTTGATAAGTTCAAAAGTAATTTCGTTTCGATGAATTTTTCTTTAATTATAACATAATTTGATTCATAATACTCTGTGTTGTTATTCGCCATGAACAGGTATGATTACGAGCGACATCGTGGGTATATTTATTTTAAGCCAATCAAAATAATACGAAAGGCATTTTAAACGAGTCACGCAGAAAAGGGGAAATAAAATGATTATGTTTTTATTTAAAAATACCGAAACAAAACATCACAAAAAACAAACATCAAAGATAAAAATTGTTATATGATCAATTACGATAATTAATTGCGAAAGTAAATGAGAAGAAATGGGGAAAAAACGTGACACTGTTTTTCATTTTAAACGTGGGAAAGAAAAACGTTTTTAATATCGTTTTTTTCTTCTTCAATTATTTAGAGTCTACGATACTCTGAGTATCTTTCTTGGGGCTGGTCCATCTATTGCTCTTCGAGTGCATAAGCTCTGACAACTTTGACCCTATTACTAGCTACTTTTTAATAAGCATCTGAGTGTTTTATATTAATGCTGACAAAGGATCGTTGCTGTGGGAGGCTAATGAAAAACTTGAAATTAATAAAGGTTTTATTAATTAACTAATATCACTGAACACAAATTTAACCGGAGCACCGTTATTTAATTCACACCATTTTCGTAATTTGCACTAACTTCCAATCCAGTATATTCCACTTGTCTTTGATATACTGATGCACGTTGCTTAAATCGCTCTGGTTCGTCCTAGAAAAATCTGCACGTAAGTACCCTACTCGCACCGTTATGTCTATCGCTTGTCTCTGGGCAATTCGCACGCCTTTCTATCAAAATGACTGTCATCTCATATAGGAATTGTCGCTTCGCGAAACTTCGAGATGATCGAATGATTTCTCCACACTTCTAGTGATTTACAATTCATTGTAAAACATATAGAGTACTGTACAATCCTCGATCACCTCATGCAATTCCTTGTACCATCTCGTGAAAACACATTGAATTGGAAGTGTTAAAAGACAAAAAACATTAGAAGTGTAAAAATTTTATTCTATAATTTATATTTGTATTTTATAATTTATTGTTATAAAAAAATATTTTTAAGCAGTCACCGAGAATTAATAATTTAAAATATACTGAATCCTTGATTTTATGTATCTATCTCTTCCAAAATCGTGTTTACTCTAAAATAGGCTATATTTTCTATAAAATCTCGAATTCAGTACATTATAAATTAGTAATCCTCGATTTTAATATTGCTGCCTTTACTTTTATACCCCACATTTCAGCGATCTGAAAGAAGAACTCCCCAAGTTATTTTAATTTAAAAAATTTAAAATAAGAGGAAAAAAAAAATATACAAGAATAATTAAAATTTACAGAAATAAACATTGTTTACATCACTTTTTTAAAGAAGTTATAAGTTTTTAAAAGTATTTTCATGGAAATAGTTGCCTAATGTCTGCCTCAATAATATATTTGAAAATATTAAAGGCACTTCTTGGTGCAAATAAATTGGGTGTTCATAGGGCTTACGACCTATCGTACGGCTGGCTTAAGTGGTCACAAAATATTCTGAAAATAATTCTTTTGAAAATTGAAATGTGGGGGTAGTTCTGGAGGTCTTCTCGTACGAATGATCCCCTACGTGTGGCGGCAGGCCTTCACATTCTCGTCGCCCGGGCGGAATTTTCTTTTATTTCCCGTCCCGCCCCGCATTAAAAATCCAGCTTCCCGGTATTCAGGAGCGCCGCCGCTACAAAGTTGTATTGAAAGTTTCCACGGGCATGACTTTGATGGCTTAGAAACTTGCGGACGGAATTCAGAAGGTATTTTATGGGACGTATTCAAACTTTCTTAGGCGAAACGCGCTAAAGGAATTCCAGAGTTCGCCGCATTGGGAGGTATTAAAACAATTTGCGCAAAACGCTCACTGCCTGGCAGGGCTGTGGTGTCCTTTCAGTACAGGACTTTCCTTAAAGTCGTTAAAATCGGGCGACTCCGACTTTAAAAAGAAAATCTAATGTGTAGAGGTTTGAGTAAATTACATAGATGTATTTCAACCTCACCCAAATTTGATCTCGTCTCTCTCGACATGAGCCGGTGCCACGCCCATTCGAATACACGGACATTTTTTTCAGTATTAAAAAAAAATGTGATCCACTCCCATCTTCTCAATTTATTAATTATGGAGCATAATAACCAAGAAAAAAACATCAGTAATACAAGTAATCAAAAATAGTAATCCAAAGTACTACGGTAAAACATGTTAAAGATACATGGTGTCTCACAACTAGTAGCAAAAACTTTACAGGTTGATTTCTGTGTGGCTAATGAGTCGAAAATGTTGAATTTATTATATCAATAGTTATGAAGATATGCAATATGAAAAATTGGATTTTTTTTCAATATTTCTTGCTTATTTTTTGCAAAAAGTTGAACTATTATTACAGTAACTAATACCGATTATAAAAATTTAATTGCTTCAATACAACTCAAAAAAAAATGAAAACAACCCTGTAAAAAATCTATTTTCAATTTTTCAAGATTTTTATCATTTTATTCGACTTGTATTAACACAAATTAATATTTCATAATAGATATAAGTTACTGTAATGATACTTTTTGCAAAAAATAAGTCAGAAACTTTGATATTGTATATCTCCATAACTATATCCCAATATCAATAGATATGGAGCGATGTAATAACAAAGTTTGCATTTTTAAAATATTTCTTACTTATTTTTTATAAAACGTTGAACGTTCATCACAGTAACTAATTACGTATATTAATTACAAAAAATGCATTCGTTTCAATACGAGTTTAATAATTATTATTTAACTTGTATTGAAACGAATGAATTATTATTTCTTTCTTTATTTTTCGCTCGCATACAATCGCTTGGAGCCAGATTGAAAGATAAAGTCGAAGTCAGAGTCGATAGAAAACTAAGCGACTTCACAGCCCTGGATATAAATGAAGGGATGAGAAATCTCATATCCGCAGAGCAAGTTATCACCTAGACAGGATTTAAGCTCTCTACCAGCGAAGAAGATTATAGGTTCATGACCCGTTGATATTTGATTTTTTCTGTGTATTTTTCTAAATGATTAGTTTTAATTTGTTTTAGTTATCATAAAACCGTATTATGTAAAATCGTAACCTTACAAATATTTTATAGAGAGTGATTTCATTAAAAATTAATAGATTTAGGAGATACGAGTGTACATGTGTGTTTATACGCATCGGATCATACGGATGAAGTCGGCTTATTATTCGGGTTCGTATATTTTGTTATTCATGGTATACTTGATAGAAAGAGGAAGGTATTTTATTTTATTTTCTTAGCATTCATAAAACCTCTAAAGTGCACATTTTAAATAAATAATAAATTCACATAAAAAATAAAGTAAAAATAAATAAAATGTTGGTTAACTGAATATATAAATGAATAAAATAGGGCAAATATACGCAGTAGATAGAAAAAGCATTTGGTTAATAATTTTTTTTTGAAAAATAATATAGGCAAAATCAGATAATAGATTCAACTAAATCCATACGTTGCATAACATTAAGAAACTAAACGCAGGAATAATTAAAAAAAATTAAATAGGAAGTTGTGTAAGCAATTAAAATAAACTCATAAAAAATTTATTGAATTACAAATAAATTAATAAAAAAGCAATACGGTAGAAAGAAAATACAGGGATCGGAGCGAAACGTTGTTGATTGGTTTGGAAGCGGCAGTGAAGTGACAGGATGTTGCGGAGCGTGGCTCACTGCTGGTTTGGCGCTGCTCCGCCAGGGTGTCCAGTTTGCCGAAAGATTTTTTTTTGCTGGCCGTGTCGCCCAATTACTGAAGCATAACACATAAAAATACCCAGGCTTGTGTAAATCGCATAGATTTTAATGTGACCTGAATCGAATTATATCGCACTCAGAATCGAATCTGGAACCCTCGATGTCCGTGTCATGCACAATTGGGTACGAGGACCATGTATCACTATCCGTAACAAAAAGCATATAAAAATGTAGTAACTAACATAACTAACATAACTAAAATTAACAGTTAACAGAGAAAATAAAACGCCACACTTCACTTTCATGACTTCTTTTGCCTTTTCCACTGTTATACACATTCTCATGCATCTTTAGACATTGAAACTTTTAGGCCTACTCTCCAATATGTGGTTTATCCGATCATGCCAGGTCTTTCGCGAACACCCTATGTTCCTGATGTCCGCCGCATATATTTAACTTAACGATACTTGACTCGTTCACATGATCCTTTCTCATATTCATATAAACTATCTCAGCGATCCTTTCTTTATTCTCTCCACTAAGTTGCAGTCAGCATTTTCTTATTTTTCATTCATTCACTGTCGTATTTTTATTGTATGTATTTTTTATTATTATTAATGGACTATTTTTCCTATTATTTTCTCTTTCTCTATAAATCATTTATCACGTAATGTTTATGATTTTATATGTAACTTGCATATACCTACTTATTTGTTGTGCCAGGTTTTGCATATTCAACCTGGTTACACTGGAATAAATTTATTTTTAAGCTATACACTAGTTTAGTTTATTACAAAATAAAACTAGCTATAATACTTCAAAAATGATGAAACTTTTAAAATAAATTGAGGCTGTGAAAACAGCGCCATCTAGCGCAATGTGAATTTTTGTTTGTATTTTATACCTCTTCATAATCTGTTCCATCTGGTAGCGTTAGTGACGAACATTGCTACAAAGATAATGATGTACTTTGATAATACATATACTCGTTTTAATGTAAAAAAACCCATATTGACGTTAATGACCAGATAAAAAAATAAATAAATATCAAATTACATAAAACATGCAATTCCCCTATTCTCAGCGTAACAAGATTGCACTTGTCAATAAAAAATAGACATCTGTCAAATGTCATCACGTCAAAATTGACGAAGTGTTCAATGTTATAATATAGCGGTCGTATTGTTGAGATAACGCAAAACACTGCAAATAGAGCTCCGAAGATCGAAAAATGTTTTTTATTTTTCCCGCTATAAATTTAGTTAGGCGCGTAAAATTCTTCAATAAATAAAGTCAAACATTTTTATCTGCCAAAATAAATTTTTCGAAATGTATTTTTTTTGTAATAAATTCTTAGTGTGTGCTGCAGTGTTATCAAAAGAATGGCTTACACAACGCCTTGCCACATTTCCATTCAAGTTTCCTGTTGATTCCA
Organism: Agrypnia vestita; assembly: GCA_016648135.1. Taxonomy (NCBI): domain Eukaryota; kingdom Metazoa; phylum Arthropoda; class Insecta; order Trichoptera; family Phryganeidae; genus Agrypnia; species Agrypnia vestita. The sequence goes on along the minus strand of JADDOH010020847.1, from coordinate 535 downwards.
TTAAATCAACGATTAACCGCCTTGATAAATACAGCTGTCCATTATTTGTAACCCGCGAATGGACAAACTTGTCGGGGGCGGACTGGTGTGGCGAAATGTAACATTTTTGTAATTTGAGTTATCTGAAGTGTCGGTTCCTAAAAAAAAGTATTTATTTATTTATACAAAAAATATAAAAAAACAATAAAAAAATGAAAAAATGGGATTTTTTTAACCTTTTATACTATAAAGAATTACGGACGTTGAACGAAGTTACGACGGACGGACAGACAACAAAATTATTATAATTGGGATTTTGTTAAAATGTAATTTATTAACTATAATAATAATTTTAGTATTTTGTTTACGTAATACATTTGAGCGTTTTCAGAAATAAAAAAAAAATCATGGATGGAATTGGTGAACATTACACTGTTTAAAGTGATCACTTAAGCCAACCATACGATAGGTCGTAAGCCCTATGGAAACCCAAAAACTTCCATATCTACTTTTACATATACAAAAGTAGCTTCGTCTTTATGAGACATCTAAAGTA
>JADDOH010020845.1:0-15756 GCA_016648135.1 Agrypnia vestita | reverse complement strand
TGCACAGAAGAGGCCCAACATGAAAAGGCTCATCCAGGCTCAGGTCAACGTATCCGGAACTCGTGTCGGGAGAAGGAAGATGGGATCAGTCACCGATGAGCCTTTGGGTACGGAGGGGCCGAATTTAAAGCAACCACATTTTCCGCGTACACATACACTTACACATACCTTCTACAAACCCCTTATCCATTAGAACCCAACGTACCACTAGAATGAGACATAGGGCCAGATACAGGTGACGGAACTTAGGCCGGCTAGTAAATAAACGTAACAATGTAATTGATGTAAAAATAACGCAGAGTAAATATAAAAGATCGTAAGGAATAAGCACAGCGAGATAACGGCGGGAGATAAAATTATTAATCAGCGAGGGCGTCGAAGACGGAATCATCCATAGGAGCGGCTACGAAGGACTCGAGGGCTTTCAGGGGATCTATGGGATATTAATATATAGGGATATACTCTATATGTGCATGCGCATGTGATAACGGCACGTTACTAACCTTTCCAGTGGATGGCGGTCGATCCCATACAGGTAGGACAATGGGGGATCGAGCGGAGAGGGCGTGGGAGCAGAGGATCGCGCACTCTGGAAGCGCAGCTACACCAGATGCAGTGGTTTCAGTCCGTAGGAATGATAGGTAAATAAAATAGGGCCACGGAACATAGTATGTTTAGCAATTGCACCGTAGGGCTTAATTGACGTTCTAGGTAGTTTTGGTTGCGTTTTCCATGAACATTCACGAACTTCATACCCCAGTATTTAATTTAAGTTTAGCTTGCGATAGGGTTACCACAAAACCAATTCATCCCCTATAGTTCGAAACAAAAAATTACACAACGTGAACTGGGGAGGTCTTGAATAAAGCGAGGGTGTCTGGAAATACTACGTTAAAACCGTAGAGCCTTCACCCGACGTAGATAGATAGCTTGTTTGCCTCTAACAAGGCGTAAACTCAGTTAGGAGTAGGATCGAGCTGAAAGGCGAAGAAGAGGAGCCATCACATGAGTTATAAAAAGTAAAATTCTCCAAAAAAAAAGTAAAACTCACTAGGGCCACCAGTTGGCGCAAATTATGAAGACTTATTTAAAATGAAATATAAAAATATGAAAAATGCATAATATTCTATGCAAGACAAACGTTACAAAGATGCTGCGCTGATAACGCTGATCTCACAGTTTTAACTCGCGGCCGAAATATATAGTAAAACTACGTTATTTTTATTATAGCTACTAGACGGATGATAGCTAGTTCTCAAATAACACAGTGATTAATCAATTTATTTTAGGAATGTAAATATATATCATTGCAGTCTACAAATTTGAAATAAATATTCATTTCAGTTCATTACCGATAAATCGACGTCTATTGGTTAGATGCCTTAGGCATTTTGATATCTGGCAGCTATATTTTTGAAGTTATTCTTCATTAGGCGCGTTTAGAGTGAAATTTTAGAATGCAACGAAATGCACGCGCATCGTGCAATCGAATATTTTCACACCATGAAGTTACGTCTCGCTAATCACAATTAAGATGGATAAGTATTCCGAGTAATTTTTAACCAATACAATTGTAGTAAATGATGACGTTTGAAAAGTCGTTATTGTAATCTATATTATCGTACGTTATTGTCCTGATCTGACTTACGCTTCACAAGCCACGGCATCTCGAAGTTGACTGAGCGCGCCAACTCGTAATCCTCGGATGCAAGACGCAAAGGCGAAGCGTGGACCGTTTGATGTTATCTTGAGAATTCTTACACGTGTCCTCAGTCCATTTACACCGTTAAACTCCACGTGCGTCCTAGAATTTTTAAGATTAAAGCCTTTGTAATCTGATATATTTCTCGAACAAAGAAGTAAAAATATTTGATCGCATTTGATGAATTATTTTTCTTAGTTCTTACTTTAGTGATGTCTTTGAAAGGATGCTCAATTATATAAAGAAAATCTTTGGTTTTTCAGGTTTTAAATTGTGAATTGTAATCATTTCATTGTATAAAAGAAACAGTTAAAATCCTCAAATAAAAAGATTGCAAAATTAAAAGATTACTTCATTTTCAAGTATAGCAATATAGCAATATAATAAAATTCAAAAATAGGCCTTGAAACATGTTGATATTTTCAATATATAAAGTGGCAAAAACTATGTTTATTTTGGAATATTTTGAGTTTGTTCAAATCTTTCAGAACAGTGCTGGATTTATGTCACAGAGACATTATTAATCAATTAATGTATATTATAGAAATCTCACAGAGACGAAACTGTATTTCTTAAATGGCGAATGTTACATTGTGTAAAGTGATCACTTAAGCTAACCATACGATAGGTCATAAGTCCTATGTACACCCAAAGACTTCTATACCTCAATTCCCATAAAAAACTACAGTTTCGTCTGTGTGAGACATCTATAATATACATTAATTAAGTTTATTTTATTATTTATATTAAAAGATTACGTTTGTATTTGTTTGCCAGCTATCATCGTCATTACTATTCAGTACTAAAAAATATTTTGAACGAAATTTTGATGGTTAATCCGCTAGATTTAAAAATGTTATTCATTCCCCGTTTATTTATTTAAAAAACCATTTCGTTTATCGGAGGTGGATCCCTGGGGGGCCACCATCATTCATTTATGAACTCCGTAAGTTTTTAAGGCCGCCACATGATACAGTGTAAACTCGGGTTTTGAATTTAATCTGTTCCAAGCGGTTGTTCAAAACGGATTTGTTCGAAAATCTAATCAATTTTTGATGGAGATTGGATTAATCCATTCTGAACAGTGGGTTATCAGTCTGGTTGTTTCGTCACTGGTCTAGTGATCCAGCAATCGGTGATTCGATCCCTATTCCAAAAAACCAGTTAGTTAATAGTTATGTTACGAAATGGTAGAATTAGAAAGAATTAGCAGTATCGAAATCTCTCTAATGGTCCACCGGATTCTGGAAACATTGAGAAAGTGACGTAACCTGCATGCACTCAGTGTGTCAGAGTTGCTTTGCATGTAAAAAATATTAGGGGAAGGGGGATTATGCCGCCTATATTACCCGCCGGATCCTTAATAATAAGAATGCAAAATTTGGGTCCGATCGGTCTAACGGTACAGATTTGCATGGAAAATATATCATTGCAGGGGTCGGGGTGAAGGGGGATGAGGGAAGTGTCATATTTTTCACCTGTCGGGTCCTAAAGAATAAGTATGCAAAACTTGGTTCAGATCGGTCAAATGGTACAAATTTCCATTGAAATAGTATCAGGGGGAGGTGGAGGGAATAAGGGGGACTAAGTAAATGTCGCCTTTATTACCCGCCGGGTCCTGAAAAATAAGTATGAAAAAATTGGTTCAGATCGGTCAAACGGTGTAGATGTGTATCGAAAACAGACAGACAGACATTTTATTTTTTATTTATACCCAACTGCCGAAAATAGGTCATAATTTATTATGCTCATTAAACTGTATTTTTTATCACTATTTAATATACTCAAACATTCATTTAATTATTTTTAAAATATTTTTTTAACTGTACTTTTTAACTGTGCTATTATATTTACATGTTGTTACTATCCAACATATGATTCTTTACATATATTATTTTACTTTCACTATTGCTTTTGTATTATATAATATACACTGTTTTTAGTATCCACATTTTATATTTATATCTTTATTATTTTGTTCTCACTATATTGTCAGCTGCTCATCTCGGCACATGTTCTTCCTAGTGAGATGAGCGACTCCATTTCCTATGTCATGTATCAAGATGAAGATAAATAAATAAAATAGGTACAGATATTGACCTCTGAAAAGATACCCCCACGGCCGCCACCCTCCGCCCCTGCAGCGTGGCTACCAGGGCGACATGAGAGCCAGCAGGTTAGCGGTGCATTCGCGGGAGATGGCGACCGCAGATAGGCCTCGAACACCGCTAACCCCGACCCGGCTTAATGCGCTAGCCGTCCCGGCCAGAGTGGCGATCGGAAATTGAAGAAAGCGCTCCGCACACTCTTAGGAAATAATCCGATTAGTGTTAGAGCTTCGCGTAATACGGCTGTAATCGCGTATTTCAATTACTGCTTTGAATTCATATTCATTTTCTTAATGGAAGCAACGTGAGACTGTTGAGTTTAATTATTTTAGTTAATAAAACTAATTAAAATTTAAAATATTCAGTTCTTAAAAGCTTTTCTTAAATTAAGATTTAATTTTATTTAATTTAAACTGAAATACTTAAACGTTACTATCAAACATAATAATTTACTAACATAATAATTTACAAAAGTGAATTGAACATTTCAACGCCTCAAATAATACTGTTCACTTTATGGTTTATCAAATTCATAGAACATAGAACCCACATAGAAAAAAATAAGTACTGTTTTTCGTAGATTTTGACATTTTGTAGAAAGAATCCAACCCTTAAAACGTGTCATATCTTCGTAAATATTTTTTTTCTTATAATAACATTTAAAAACAAAAAAACGGCCCTACAATGAGCCTTATGCAAAAAAATGCAATAATGAATAATATTTCGACGAATTAGGTTTTTTTAGTTTCAGCCGTAGAAGCCTTTTTCTCAGTTCAATTTTTTTTAGTTGGATGCTTTCTGCAGAACTAAGTCTGAACAACTTTCAAACTTATTTTGCGTGAAATTTGGGGTTGCAACTAAGTTCTAGGGATGCGATTTATTATAAAGCTAATAAAGGATATTTTAATGTGAGATGTAGAATTTTAACATTTAATAAAATTACAAATGATACTTTTCATGGTTTAAGATTGAAAATATCACGAATCTAAATTCAATAATCTTCGTGTCCAAAAGTAACATGGGACACTACTTTCTGATACTTTTGAGTAGGCGTCCGTAAACTATGCCCAGATCTAGAACTTAACCCCGGGTGTTTGTATACCCGAATGTTTGAACAGGGCCATGGGCCATAAAGGCAAAATTGTATTTAAATTGAAATAAGTATTTAAGAAAATAATGAAAAAACTTTATCACATAGCATTATGACCTGTCTTTGTGTTATAGAATTTGAATAATTTTATTTTTATTTAGATTTCTTTTGGTAGGAAACTTTTGCCTTCGATTAGAGTAACGCATGTGGGGAATATTTTGAGACAGTATGTGAATAATACTATGGGTGTGGTGTGTTGTGATATTTACATGCTAGTCTAATGGTTGTCCCGACGAAGAGACGGGTACGTCTCGAAACCGGTAGACTAAAAATTTCAGTAAGTGGTTGTATACTAATATAACTAACATTTGTTAAAATGCCTGACCACAAAGTTAATTCTTTTATTATTAAAAATAAATTTTGATATGTGTAAGTAATTAAACCCTTATCGTTCATATGTTAAGGGTAACGAGGGTCGGTCTTACCCTCGAGGCGCGGAAATTGGGTAATGAATGCTGTGATATGTATATCAGTTCTATGGACAAAGAATGACTCAGCTCAATACTTATTCTGTTCTGCCCTCTGCTGGTTCAAATATAATTCAATGATTTTATTCCTACAAAAGGCAATACGGAGTAGATTAGTTGATTATTTATTTAAGCCTTCTCTGTTGTATTTTGTATAAAGAGTAAACTCATTCAAATGACATATGTCGACTTTTGTGCACTTAATATGTTTCGAGAGTGACATTTAATCCGTATCCATGCACCCTAACAATATTCTCAAATTCTCCCACGAACGTACTTGAAACTACTTATTTGTCTTTTTCCTATGTGGTTTGCGCATAACGAAATGTTACGAATATTCGAGGCCGATTCGGTTCATTTTTCAGATTACTTTCGTAGCAAAGCGAAATATTTCAATATATTTACATTCCCGATTCGCGAGGGTAAAACTAAGGAGATTTGCATCGGCAAGTCGACGACTCACTCAAGAAATTGGTTATCGGCGAAAATCTATATCTCACCGACTTATTTTTCTATAGATATTTACCGTCCCGTTCTTAAGAATAATATTTTACAGCACCATAAGTAATAGTACATATCTAAAGAAATATAAATAATTTCAAAAATAAACGCAGAGTATTTGTTGTCACAAAAATCGACAGTCAGATTTTTTCTGATTTACCGATGTTTCGGATCCCCTTGCAGTTAAAGCCCTAGTATGTATTTATATTGGCAGTAAACATAGAGGCGGCCGTAGCAACATGCGTTGAGCGGCCGGTTCGGGTTTGCTATCCGTGATTCAAGCCCCATCTCCAGGAGTTCAATTTCGTATTTTAGCCGTGAATTCAAACGAATTACAGACGTTAAACAGAGTTATGGAGACAGACAGATAGAGAGATAGACGGATGGACGGACAGACGGACAGACAACAAAATTATTATGTATATAATTAATTAAAATAAACTTAATTTTCACCACATTTGTATTGAAAAATATCAACATGTTTCAGAGCCCACATACCAATTAAATTCAAAAATCGAAGTATAGACAATCAAAATATATAAAAATAATATATGGAAAATGAATAATAATAAAGTACCTACATAATATAAAAATAAATTTAAATGATAACTATTTGTAAAAAGGACCTGGTTATTTATATTACTCAATTTACTTTTAACACTTTTTCTTATTTCCAAAATTTATAATTTATCAAACTGTGATTCTGTATAATTTTTATTTAAAATTTATAAACGCTTATTAATATCGACAGAATGATCCGTAGCCAAAAGATGGTTAGAAAATTCGGAATAATTATTGCTATTTAAACACTCTAAGTGTTCCTTAACTCTAACTTCGAAATTTCTACACGTATTTCCTATATAAAAATAATCACAATCTTTACAAATCAATTTATAAACACCCGATTTTTTAAAACAAAACTCTGAAACATGTTGATATTTTTCAATACAAAAGTGGTGAAAACTAAGTTTATTTTTGCTCATTATAATAATAATGTCACCACGAAATTATTTTACTGTTTTTGAAGAAGAAATTACTATGTTTGATTTTTTTCAATATCATAGAACAATGTTTGAAAAATTCAACTTAATAATTTAATTAAATAAAAAAATGCCAATATTTCACATCAGCGCTCTTTAAAATATATTGTACGCCCTGAAAGGCGCCGTGCACAGTTAAAAAATAGAAATACACGTATTTGTAGTATTACAAGAAAAAGATTATTCGGACGCTCTTATCGGCCCTTTTCTTATACAGCAGTTGAACCCCGGTATCTGCGAATCTTGTCCTTTAAAAACTTTCTAAGCGATTTATTTTCTTTCGGATCCCCCCCTCGGAGAGGCGGGGTTAAGCCGGCGTGACTGATAAACGGTGCCCCAACAAGCGCCGTCTGAAATCAAAGCTTAAAGCCAAAGGGACGAACCCTACCTAACCTGCGGAATTCTGGCAATCATTCGCAGGGACTTTCAGATAAATCCTTCGGCAAACAGTCTAAGCTTTTTTGCGCGGCAAGTTCGAGCACGCCAGTCAAATGATATGTTGATATTCGGAAAAAATGTCACGCGGGATTGGACGCAGAAATACACGCTTTTTTAAAATTTGTTTTACCTCTGGCAAAATTATCTAACAAATAGTGATCAATCTGGTGAAATTTCTTCAATTCTTGACTTGATTTGGCTCTCCTTTAACTCTATGTCAATTCATGAATTTAAACCACACGGATACTCAACTTAGTTATAATTCTTTATTTAAAATGTTGCCTTTTATGTGTTTTAGTAGACAGGGTGTCCCATATCTCGACGTCAAGCTGAAATCGGGTGATAGGCCAAGTCATAATAGTTATCAGAAAAATATTTTTAAATAATCTAAGTCATGTGTTTTAAAAATTATAAGCATTTCAAAAAAATCAAATAAATCTATACACCCTGTGTAAATCTTTTCACCCCTGTTTGCCACAAATCTTTATTTTTCTTAATTTTTCTCCCTTTTTGACCAAACTAAGTATTCAAAATCAATACTTTGCCCAGTTTTAACTGACTGTTTTTTTTAATTTTTTTTAAATATTTTTCTGATAACTATTATGACTTGGCCTATCACCAGATTTTGGCTTGATATCGAGATACGGGATACCCCGTATATATATATGTGTGTTTATGCAAATGTATGCATACAATTAATTCCTTATGAATCAACTCGATACCATTGATTTGTCAGATAGAAGGAAATTAATAGACTTAATATTTCTGTATAAAATTATTAATTCTCTAATTAACAGCCTTGTTCTTCTCTCTCGAGAATAACTTAGGATTCTAATGACAGCATATCAAAAGATATATTCTTCTACGATAATACGAGAACAAACTATCATACACACCCATCACTGTTTACACTACACAGACTGGGTAATGAATACAGTAAGTCTGTAGATGTACGAGTATTCCATAATAGGTAGTTTGACTATTTTCAAACGATACATGCAATCGATTTTGAGATTATGATGATTTAAAGTAATATCTGCTTATATTTTAATATGGATTTTACTAATGACTATGGATTTACTCATAGGTTTAGTGATTTTTTTCATTTTTCATGTCGTATAGTGTTTTTACTCGGTTGATTTTATGTTCGAATTTTTATATAATATTATTATTTGTATCTTTTTCTGTGTTATTTTCAAATGTGTCCTGCCTTTGGGACTGTAAATTTGATTGCTTTAATTTTTTTCAAATTTTACATAAGGATATCCCTCTTTTTTAATATTTTTTTTCAGTAGTGCCTTGCACCGTATGCAAATAAACAAATGAATAAATAAATATAGTAACATGTTCGCCGCTGAGGGGTTCAAACAAAACACTTTGGTTAATTATAAACTTTATTGGGAAATTGTTTAAAATACATTTTTATTTCAAAACTATCTAAAATGCTCGCGCCCAAAAATTTCACTATTAAGGGAAAGAAAGGAGGATTTTTCAGTAGGTACTGAGGAAATTATTGCGTTTCATAAATAGATAGTTTTAAATAAATAATTTATTACAATGTTACGATTTGTATTTTTTTAAATCATCACTGGAAGCATATCGGCAGAATTTATAATAAAAAATTGTGTACATCAACAAGAAGATGATAAAAGAGAAGGAAGTAGAATGAAACCGCCATTTAGTAAGAAATTTAAACCGTCAAATGCTTTGGTGTGCAGTCTTAATTTAATTCTAGACAATGGATATTTTTAATATAATGCCAGAAGTACGAAAAAACAAAAAATGTTTTAACCTTGAATTAAGCTTAAAAAATATGTGTTTATTTTAGAAAGGTTATATATTAATATTTTGCTTATATAGTCACGGAGTCGTGGCTGTGGGAGGCAAATAAAACAAAAAAATTAATTAAAGCTTTATTTATTATATCCATCCACTCGTCCTGCCTCTACTGAGCTTGACGTTCGATGTTTGACTGTCTAAATATGCTTGACGTTTCAATCATATTTAGGCAAAGTAATAAACTGAAAAACAATTTTGTAAAAATAAAATGGCAACAAAAAAAAGTCATCTCACACAAACCACGCGTCACTCACAATATACAGGTCACGTGCTTTTGGACGGGTAGGCATTTTTTCCCTAAACGCAAACACAGCAACCCGCCAAAAAAACTTTGAGGGCGCTTACCTCTCTACCTTTTGATATTATAACATTATTGCTAGGATATACTCGACTCGTATAATTTAAACAGGAATCTTCCTGTGAAATATCGTGGAATAGCTCTGTTATATGTGTAGTAATGTGCGCGAAGTAGGTCACGGGAAGGATGACGTATGTAGGTAGGGTCGAGATATATTCTTCAAGAAATTTACTTATTCTTCTGCAACCGAGCCAGCGGTATGCTGGGCACGCGATCGCTGTATTTTCGATGACATGTAACAAAGTTTCACGTTTCGCGAATATATTTCATATTTAAAACAACATTTTAATAACAAGACCTCCCTGTTTTATACCGACTACAACAGGTTGAATGTCATGGTTGGGTAATGTAGGTACTATTATTTTTTGTATTTCTCGGGCATTTTCTACGGAACGATTTCAAGAAATTTCGTTTTCCACTATGAATATAAAGCCATTAACTACTACAATAATTTACCTATCGAGATACGCTGCATCAGTAGCCTCTCAGAGCAAATAAAAAAAAATTAAATCTTCATAAAATCAAACTTAAATTCATAAATCATTTAAAGTTATAGCTTTTTGTTAAATACTTCAATACTTCATTATCAAATTACCTTTATCACCGTATTATTAAATGATTCGCATATGTAATTACCTATATATTATAATAAGAATGAGGCTCCCTCATCAGACTCAAGAGCTTCTCTTCAATGATGAGGTCTACATGACTACAAAAAAAATGACAATTTGATATGTAAATAAATACGAATTGTATTTGTATTATCGTAAATTGTAACTGTACTAATCACCTTGTCCTAAATGACTATCCATTAGGGTCATTCTGACCTGTCGATAGTCTTTAAACTAAAAAATATAAAAAATATAATAAAAATATTAAATGAATAAAATAAAAAATAAATTTATTTGATGTATATTTGTTACATATTTTTATACAAATTCGCTACCAGTTTCGATACGTCCTTTTCATTTGCAAGCGTTGTTTAAAGTAACTTAAAACATGCAATTACAGTGATTAGGTTAGGTTAGGTTACGTTTAGTTTGTTTTTTTTTTTTAATTAATAATGTAACCCGACCACAAGTTTGATGCTATAATAATCCAAAGTATATCAATAATCGAGTTATTTGCATTAATCAAATCTATTTTGATGTGTTAAATAAAACGGTTATTTTATACGAACCGTATATTTCACTGAGAAGCAAATATCGACGTTTCGCTGAAGTCTTATCCAGCGTCATCAAGCCTCCATTCGTTCTCCACCCCCGTGGTGATAGGATGCTCTCCTGAAGACGCTTGATGAGACTTCAGCGAAACGTCGAGATTCGCTTCTCAGTGGAATATACGGTTCGTATAAAATATCCGTTTTATTTAACACATAAATATGTCCAATGAGCGTAATAATAACCCTAACTCGATAGATATTTGTTTAAATTGACAACAAAACATGACTATTTTCTCAGGGACTTCAAACTGGAACACATAAATAAAAGTTTTCCGCTCCGCCGGTAAAGTAGAAACTCAATCCGTGGGTTTTATATCGACCGCTGAATAAACCTCTCGTGATAATTTACTTTTAAATCGACTAACAAAACATTGGTTTGTATTTCCTTTTTGATTTCCGATTTCCTCCTCGCCCGGCGGTTTCGCGGTTCGGGCCACCGAGTAAAAAGCGTCGAATCTGGGAAACCACCGCGTCGCAAGGCGGGCAGCGCCCGCTCGACCTGAAACTGATGAAGCTTTATAGTAAAAACGGCTTTGACAAAAACCCACCCGCAAAAAACGTCGTTACCAACTCATCACTTCATTTATCTCCCCCGAGTATCGAGAGACGTTCGGAGATGTTCTTTCTCTTTTCACTGCGGTGATCAAACGGTTTTATTCTTTATTTTTTAATTCACATCACTAATGTTGAATGTCTGTCGAATATAACCTAACCTACGTAGGCTGCACAAAGATTTTTTTGAAGTTATACTTTTTAGACGCGTGGGAGGTAAAATTTTAATAATGCAACGAATGCGCGCGCATCTTGCAACGGAATTTTTTCACATCATGAAGTTATTTAATGCAATTCTTTTTATATCTTAATTACCACCCTCTTGTGAAATCCTCATGATGGTTTTTAAGAAAAAGCACTTTATATGTTACAAACACGTATATAATACTACACGTACAGAATATTTTTTTCTCATAAAAACACTTTCCTTGTTTTAGGCAATAAAATCTGCTGATTACATTAATATTTTTATATACACCAAAGAAGTATAGCTTCTTATGCGCCGACATAACGAGTATTTAAACAAGCAATCCAAAAAAAGTAATCCATAAAAACCAAGCTTTTATTATACTCCCTTTCTCATTTACTAGTTGAAACTTTTTTTTTCGCTTAACCTACGCGTTGGGCTTCGGTCGGGCGACGCTACGAAAGGGAGTAATAAAAAATTTCGAAAAATTCAAAATTATACTATAATCAAGTTTCGCGTCAACTAGACGCGTTGAAATATTTTCATACAACTTAATAAGTTGTATGAAAAAACCATTCAAAATTTGAAAAATCCAAAAATTTATTAATTTTTTTTAACGAAAATTTTGATCGTCGCCACGAGTCTGCTTGCAAAGTTTCAGCTCGATTGGATCACGGGAAAAGGGTTTAAAATGGATCCAAAGTTTTTTCGTCAGACAAGAAGACAAGCAGACGCCACGAGTTAATATAAAGGGAGTAAAAAATGAGTATACGCTATTCAATGTGTAAAAGTTTTTCTGAAATTAAAATTTCTCCCAAAATTGTGTGATTTTATACCATGTCAAAGGGTATCTAATGATTAAAGAGAGAATAGTAAGAAAAATATATGACAGTGCCAGAAAGAGACCAATAGGTGCTTGTTAAATTTCTTCGGTTATTCCTCTTGCTATGGAAATTTGTTGCTCTGGATGTATACACATAATTATGAATTTGTTCTCCATTGAGCTCCATTAACATGAATAACCACCGAGCCAGCAAGACAGAATATCATTACTTTGGTCCTTGAAACATTTATCTTCAATCCGACTCTGTCGCTGACATCTTACGGTTCTTGTGTTCTGTTTTGAAGATCGTCTGGATCGTTTGAAAATATTACAATATTATCTTAAAAACATAAATGCTCAATTTACTTACTCGCCATTTACGCAATTAACTTTGGCCTTTTAGTCTATGAATTGACGCCGGTATTTTATTGGGAGTATCGGACCCATACTTAGTCCCGAATTCACAGTCAATACTTAGATGATTTAAAGGTTAAGGTACGCCATAAAAGCGTAATTTTCAGTACAAAATAATAAATTTTCCTCGTTTAAGATAATTTCCTTCAAGATGAATTTATAAAGAGAGTGCTCATTAATCGCTTCGAACAACATGTCTCAAGACCAAGAGGAATGAAGACGAATTGCCCATTTAAACATAACTACTTTATTACTCTGTATTGAAAACACGGAGGAGAAGAAATGTAGTCACAAATAAAGAATACAGGGTTAAATAAGTATCTTAGATATATATAGAATTGATAATCCTACTGGGGGCCTTCGTTGTTATAAAAGCTGTAACACTCATCAAAATTGTCGCAATTTTCCAAAAAAAATAACTTCAGAGCCTCACTTCAACGTCAAGTAATGGTCTCTCGATATTCTCCACTCCTTTTACCACCTACCGGTCACATCTTGCAAACGCTAAGTAAGATGGGCAGATGCAATTTTCCTGAATTCTCATTTTTCAAATAAACGTAACTCGTGCTCACCCAGTTCCATTCTTTTTGTAAAGAAATTTGTGGATTTTTGCAGGGAATGAAAAGAAAATGAATTTAGTACAAAAACATTGTTACGTTATAGTTTTTTTCAGTAGATTATAATTTATTATATAAAAATCAAAATGAATATGTCATTAAATCTTTAAAATATAGAAGGAGAAATCTAGTAAAAATTTTATTAAATCACGTAACGAGACTAAGGTTTTTTCTGCCACCCTAAGGAATAAATAACTGAAGATGAAAAACTTCATTATAAAAGTGAAAATTATAAATGAAGTGTAAAAAGAGCTGTGAAATAAATAAGTATTATACATACACCTCAAATAATAACATGAGACAAAAACTAGTATCAATATCTGTCATGGCCGAATTTTAATAAATTTTTAGGAATTGAAAAATGTGGCTTAGGATTTGGGATAAGAATGAAAAATGTTATATCCTAGCTATGAGATGAAACATTATAAATATTTTTTTTTAAATAAAGCATTAATGATTATCATTAAAAACTGCGAGGATTACATATTTGGAAACGTTTGAATATTTAAAATGTGGTTAAAACAATACGGTACTTTTGTATGAGAATGGAATTCAACGGTTATAATACATGTATGTATGTTCATTTTATTATATTAAAACTGTTTGTACAGTCCGTTTGTGGGATACGAATATACATACACACGCGTATTTCTTTGAATGTTAATAAATATATTAAATATTAATGGAAACCACTCGCTTTGACTTGAGTTTGCATCAGAGGAATGTTATACGCCATTGAATATATTACATTCTTATGCGATATACATTATTAAAAGCGCTAGACTTACCATAATAAGTACACCTATACAATTTATGCCTAATAAGTGTGCGAGCATACAATCATAATTTATTTTATGGGTTGATTTATCAAAATTAACACAGTTTTTAATTTAACATTCAACATTCCAACACGCCGAAATTGCTATATGGAATTCTATCTTGCCTGGTCATAAAAAGGCTAATCTTTTTATAAATACCAGGTAAAAAACAGTTATTGTGCAATCTGTAATAACTGGAAATTTCTTGATACTTTCACTGATGTACTTCATTTTAGAGAGTCTGTCATCATCTTCACCATCATCTTCATCCCCTTGTCTTAGTAGGATCGGAAGTTACAAGGTGCTTCCATATTCCCCTGTCTTGCGCTGCTTCCGCATGAGTTAACCAGTTTAGACCCATTTTGTTTCCATAAATATTTTTTGTTGCTTCTCCCAGCTTAATCTGAAGTGGCCCGTCTTCTTCCGGGTTCCTTAAGGATTCTTCTTGGTATTCGGGAGAATCTATTTTTCAAACAAAAATTATTACGCTTCAACAGACCAAGAGGCCCAATTACAGAAGCGAAACATATCACAAACACCCGGGCTTGAGCAAATCACACAAATTAATTGTGACCTCAACGGGAATCGAACGCGGAACCCTCGATGTGGGAAACTAGTGTCTTGCCCACCGGACTACGAGGAGGGAAGGGTGGAAGGTCGAGGCCCGCTGTGACTTCTAGCCGCTCGCATCGAGCGAAAGAGACCAATCAGGAGCTCGAGGGCACTGCCATTCGACCGCCGAAAGGTACAACAGTCTTCCGCCGATAGCCATAGCCGACACGCTTTTTTTATTATACTCTGTAACATTTTGTAACTTTGTACCAATCAACATTTGTAATCGTAAGTATAATTAAACATCCTATATCTCTCCAGATTTGCTGTATTTGCTTGTGACGTACACTCAGTAAACGCGCACTCAACAGAATACATTTGAATGCATCTGCGTCACGTACCAAACGAGATTACTTTTTTTGCGGGTGGGCGTATTTTATTGTCATCATTGAACACACATTCATCTTACACATAAAATATTTATTTCAATGGATTTATGAACCGTCAATAAATAAATAAAATTGTCCATGTAGTACGATCAGATAAACTTAGGAGAATTGACCTGTCAGAAACACCATCAACCTATGAGCGTGCACGCTTAAAATTGAGAGAGGTAAAAATCTTTTGATAAATCAAAAAAATAATATTTTAAAATTGAAATGTCACGTGTATTTTTAAACTGATTTAATATTTATTTGTATGTAGTATTATTGTATTAATATTTAAAATAAATAATTTATTTAAGTTTTAAATAAAATTAAATACTTAACTTTAAACTACTTCATTTATTCGTAAAAATATATTCGTAAACTAGTTTCGGTTGGCCTCAGCCTTCATCAGGACCTCAAGCTTTATCAAATTTGATATTAATACAGGGCCACAAATTCTACACAGAAACAGAATAGGTTTGCGACATAACAATCTGGAAGCATTATAAATTAACAAAGCTATCAATAATAATAGCCAAG
>JADDOH010020842.1:0-10960 GCA_016648135.1 Agrypnia vestita | reverse complement strand
CTGGAATTGGCAAAAGAGGAATGAAAGTAGACTGAATGCTGTTGAAATGCGGTCACTAAGACGCTTGTGTGGAAAATCTTTGGTCGATAGAGTGAGGAATGAACAAATTAGAAGTGAATGCAATGCTGGCTGTAGTGTGGTAGATAGAATAAAGAAAGGAGTGCTGAGATGGTTTGGTCATGTGGAACGTATGAACGAGGAAAGGATGATTAAGAAAATATATGTGGCGAATGTTGAAGGCAACAGGAATATAGGGCGTCCGCGAAAGACCTGGCACGATCAGGTACTACAAGTATTTGAGGATGGCCCTGTTAAAGGCCGCAACAACCGTAGAACGTGTATGAGAAGATGTATGAATGTGGCCGAAGCAAAAGTGGTGTGCCAGGATAGAAGAGTGTGGCGTTCAATCCTCTCTGCCTACCCCTGCAGGAAACGGCGTGATGGTTAGTTAGTTAGTTAGTTAGTTATTGAACACGAGATTATATTGTATTAATGGATGTTTGAGACTATTTGTATATTATAAACCTAATCTAAAGAGACAACACACACAGATTTGTTATTAATTTGTAAAATTAATGTGTTTATGTAATAAATGTGCCTTTTTTCACTACTGTATTAATTCGTATTATCATTAAAATGCCATGTGCCAATAAACCGGTTTATCGGTACTGAACTCGCGAGAATACTTTGAGGATCGCTGCCACGGGACATAGCCCTATGAAGAGTGTATGAAAAGGGCCCATAAAGACACAAAAAACTCATAAAAAGCTCATTTCATACGGTGTACGTACTAGAACTTCAATTTTTGTAGCTACGATCATAGTATGGTGGTATTTTTACTCCCTTTATATTAACTCGTGTCGTCTGCTTGTCTGACGAAAAAACTTTGGATCCATTTTAAACCTCTTTCCCGTGATCCAATCGAGCTGAAACTTTGCAAGCAGACTCGTGGCGACGATCAAGAAGATCTATAAAATTTTCGTTAAAAAAAAGTAACAAATATTTGGATTTTTCAAATTTTTAATGATTTTTTCATACAACTTATTAAGTTGTATGAAAATATTTCAACGCGTCTGTTAGACGCGAAACCTAATTATAGTATAATTTTGTATTTTTGGAAATTTTTTATTACTCCCTTTCGTAGCGTCGCCCGACCGAAGTCCAACGCGTAGGTTAAGCGCCAAAAAGCGCCAGTTTCCACTAGTAAATGAGAAAGGGAGTATAATAAAAACTTGGTTTTTTATGGGTTACTTTTTTTGAGTCTTTTTACAAACTATTGCGCATTTTGCCCCGTAATACCATTAGTTTATATTTGATAAGTTTTCTTAGATTTTAAAGTTAAATAATAAATTAAAAGCGAACATTGAACGAGGTCCAACTACATAAGCGAAACACATCACAAAAACACTATTGCTTGAGTAAAACACATATTTTTATCATAACCTCACCGGGAATCGAATCCGGAATTATCGGTATGAGAGGCCAGTGTCTTGCCTACTAGGCTACGAGGGCCGCATGATGGTTATTATCAAAACGGTTCAAATAATCTATCTGTATGTAAAAATATTAGACTGTAAGTTCTCTATATAATTCTGCAGCCTATAACCGGTCGCGGCCAAAATTCGCACAGTTGTACTTTAGAACCCTGACCAAAACACAGGCTTGCTCTATTCCCTCATCATACCCAGTCCCTTCCGATATAAATAGGTTTTATATTAAATTCCAGCGGTTACAAATTTTGCTTAGTTTAACTTCAGGATCCTGCGCAAAACTTTGAAACCCTTCAACTGTTACAAAATTTATTGTAGCACTCTTCGATCCTAAAGGAAACATAATCACCCTATCTTACTCCACCGAATATATCACCCTTTCCATGCCTGGACTTCTAGGATATCAAAGACAAACTCTCTTCTCTCTCCCAAACCGGCAAGCTAGTAATTTATAAAAAGGTATATAAAGAAAAAAATAATTAATAATTATTTAACTTGAGAAGGATTAAATATAAAAATTTCTCAGAATTCACCAACCGTTTTTCGAGACAGGCTGCGCATTTAAAAAAGAAAAAGGCATTAAAATTTTATACATAATAATATAAGTCTAAAGTAAGATAAGATAATTTAGGTATATTAAAAAACAAAAAGCCCCTCAACACTTAGTCTAATATAATATTTGATATATTCAAATAAGGTCAAATCGTTATTTTAACCAGATACTCAAAAACCTTTGTTCCAGATTTGTATCTGATTGTATAGATGATTGGTAACTGAGATTTAATTGTTAACTAGGATACGGATGGTCGCAGTCAAATTGCAAAAAATCAGTTACGAATCATCGATACAATCAGATAAATTAACAACCTCAAATTAATGGTTCTGACCATAACTGTTAGACATGATCGAACTCAGCCATCGAGCAAAGCATTTCATTTGTTATGTATCTCGAAGGGAAAACAACATAACAAACAAAATGAATTATAGAAGATACCGTCTTATTATTCCATGAAAAAGACTGGATGGACACACACAAAGAGGCTGAACATGGACTCACGATACTTCAAAACTAGCTAAGGATGAACTCGCTTACACTTAACATAAGTAAAGCAAAATACCTAGCTTTTTCAATAAACTCAAGAGGACAACCTGGTAAAGAATACTCTCTTAAATTACATGAATGCAAAAACCAACAATTTCAGTGCTCTTGCTCCACCATCACGAAGGCAAACAACATTAAATATCTCGGAGTAGAAATAGATGAAAATCTTCGATGGAACTCTCACATTAATGGAATCATTAAAAAGCTCACAAAACTGAAATATTTCTTTAAAAACATAAGAAATATACTATCTTAGGAAGATATTGACTGAATCTTCGACAGCGACTGGTCAAATGTTATATATGGTCAGTCCTGCTGTACGGAGTGGAATCTTGGACCCTCAAAGTGAGTAGTATGAACCGGCTGGAGGCGTTCGAAATGTGGATACATCGGAGAATGCTCCGGATACCCTGGACGGATATGGTCAGCAACACAAGAGTTCTTCAAAGAGCTAGAGTGAATAGAGAGTTGCTGACAAATATCAAAATCCGAAAGGTATCGTATTTGGGTCATGTGCTCAGAGGAGAAAAATATGAATTGCTCCACCTGATTCTTATGGGCAAGATAGAGGGTCGTAGAGGTGTTGGAAGGAGACAAATTTCCTGGCTCCGCAATATACGCGACTGGACGGGCATAAGAAGTGTTGGAGAGCTGTTTCGTGCTGCCCAGGACAGGACGCTTTCTCTCGGGTGATAGTCAACGTTGGGGGGACCTGACATGACACCAAAAGAATAAGAAGAAGGAAGATATTAAAAATGTTTACTTTGCCTTATGTCATTATCGGACTGAATACGGAATCCTAGCATGGGGATCTGCCACAACAAACTATATCAACCATTTAAATATATCGCAAAAGAGCATTATAAAAACCATTTTAAAACTTCCAATCAGAACGCCCTCAAAAGAGATCTTCAAATGTTTTGACGTACCGAACATAAAACAAATATACGCCAAGAGCATTCTCTTACACCAATTTAAAGACACAAAACAAAACAATGGAACACCGGCATATAATACGAAAGGCAGTAAAATGGTAAATAGAAATACACCAACTTACAACACAACTTTTGGTCAAAGAAGCTATATCTATTTTGCAACAAAACTCCACAACATCCTTCCTCCAACCTTCAAAAATATTGAAATGATTGAAGGTTCAAAAAAAAAAGATAAAAGCATGGCTAAAACAAGTCGATGCAGATACATTAGAAGGAGTATTGAAAACTAAGCAGTAATTTAAAAATAGAAAATAAATAAGTATAAACTAGTCTCACTAGGAGGACTAAGAACAATAATATCAACAATATCATTATACATACATACTATTATATTAAACGTGTACAATTTGTATCTAAATAGAACCTGATAAAAAAATATATAAAAAATTGTTTATCTGAATTTGGTCCAAAGGATGGGATGAAATCACTAAGGATGTATAAAGGTCCACTCCACCACTAGTGATTTTTTACAACAAAAGCCATCCTTTGAAGCAATACGACCGGATGAGCGGAAGCGCGTACATCCGTTGTTAAATATGTATGAACAAACGAATTCTCGTTTTCGGTCCAATGAATATAATTTTTTGTTTGACTTAATCCCCCAAGGCTTGACAACAATATCGTATTGTTGAGAGATCAGAATCCGACGCTTTCATTAGTCCAGCCAGTTTTAGGGCAGCCTGTTAGCCTCTTGATTTCCTCGTGTATCACTGGATGACTTACTCTTGATGTTGTTTGTCCTACGAGATCATCGTCAGTCATTTTCTTGACGCTTTCAATCAATTATATTAACTGCTAAACCGATAGAACACACGGAAATATGCTGGAACCTTATGTAAACAGTGACCATAGACGGGAAGAATTTTCTAGAAGACAAATATAAAGTGTTTCATGGACAGTCGACTAGTGCGAAATACTGAATTTGTGTTCCAGCTAAATTTTGTGTCCAGCGACATTGTTTATAAATAAGAACTAAATTGATTTTAAGTGTTTCATTTCTTCTCCCACTGCCGCGAATCCGTGGCAGTATTATAACGTCAAATAAAATTAATTAAGATAAATTATAGAAGTCTCACAGAGACGAAGCTATTTATTTATGTGTAAAACGTATAAATATAGAGATATCAAAACCGGATGCTTCTACATTTATACGTTTATATATTAAAGAAACTGATTTAGAACATATGCGGGGTATCAAGGCAAAGGTAGCAATATAATACTTCGATAATATAACCCAACGTGTGAAAAAAATACTTAAAAAAAACTCATATCGCGTACGCTGCGGAAAATTTTGACAATACAGCAAAGTGATGTACTACAGTTTTATAGAGGACATTTCTATCTACAAAAAAGTCTGTAGTACGATATACCTAAGTATTACAGTTATATTACAATATCTTATGTTAACATTAAATGGAAACATTGTTTTTTAGAGAACAGGGGAATCTTTGTTTTCCCTCACAAACTTATTTTTTTTAATCCTTATCCCGTGCAACGCCGGGTACGAACAGCAAGTCTGCAATAAAACGCAAATTGTATTAATGTATTTCCAAAAAAATATGATTAAAAACATCCTACCGTCTCTCCTACACTTGTATATATTCATTTTTTTTATATTCACAGTTTGAAATCACCCAAAACCTTTGAAATGTTGGTGAAATAAATAAATTGCTTGTCTCTGAAACAATCGAATCGATAAATCTTTTGGGAGTCCACCACTTGAGACTGTTTACATTTGAATAAAACATCTGTCTCACAAACATCTTGACCTTTAACTTTTTTACCTCAAAGGGTTTTATCTGCCGCTCAGACTCGATAAAAAAAACACTCCTGAGGGAAAGTAATCACAAAACCTTTTTTTTTATTTTTGGGCATTTGAACACTTTCATGGTGGATAAACAAGTAGATTCATTTGTTTACTTTAATTTTAATTTTTTAACAAACAGATAGAAGGCCCTTATATACCTAATATTCATTTTAGTCATGGACTTTTTACCTAAACAGGAAATGAACAGTCTGCTCATAGACGATATAGTTTGTAACGAGGCTAAAAGGAATCACGCACTCATGTCAAGTGACAGTTGCTTAAAATGATCACAACACTTTCGAAGATTCCAGAACGGCCTAGCGCAATCTATGGCTTTCGGGAAGCATCGTAAAACATCTATAAAAGCCTGGAAGCCACGAGAAAGTTCTCCTAAATACTGGAGACGTCTGGAGGTTTTGATGTCAGCATTAGTCAATATAAACAGGATCACACGCGGGAGTAAGGAGTTGTTTTTGGGCGCGTTTGACAGCGATACCAAAGCGAAGATAGCCGCGAATTGCGAAGGCCAGGTTGGCCAAGCGAGCGGTAATTTGACAGCGAGTACTCTGGAAAGTTTTTACGTAGCGAAATAAACCGAAGCGAAATAATACGTGCGAAAATTGGATGGAATGTTCTAGTGAATAGTGAATAAAGTGTTAAAGCGATTGTTAAGTGTTTATTTACGAGTGATAAATTTACGAAATAGTTTAATTCAAATAATAGCGTTAAGTCAAATAGTGTTAAGTGACTTTTGTACGTTTGATTAATTAATTAATCAGTGATTAATAAATCATGCATTCAATTCCAGCGTTTTCATTAATTCCTCCCACAGCATTAATAAGTGAAAAACATAAAGACCTGCAAAATAGCCTGGAAAGGTGGAGAAGGGCCTTGGAGGACAATGAGCAGAAAAAAAACAGAGCCACTCCCGTAATGCAACCAGACGGCGAAACATTATCCAATAGTAACTACTTTAAATATATTTTGAGTTTGTTCAAATCTTTCAGAACAGTGCTGGATTTATGTCACAGAGACATTATTAATCAATTAGTGTATATTGTAGATATCTCACAGAGACGAAACTGTATTAATTATGGGAAAGTAGGTATAGAAGTCATTTGGGTGTAACAGGACTTATGACCTGTCTTTTTATGGTTGGCTAAAGTGATCACTTAAGCCAACCATAAAAAGACAGGTCATAAGTCCTGTTACACCCAAATGACTTCTATACCTACTTTCCCATAATTAATACAGTTTCGTCTCTGTGAGATATCTATAATATACACTAATTACTTTAAATATCTTCATTTAATTCATTGGTCAATAATGGAGGATGTGTACCAGAATTCGTGTGGGATGGACGATGTTAAGGTCCATGACGGGAGACCTGTGTAATCCAAAAATGCCGTTAAAATTAAATTGGAAAGTATACCAGACAATTGTTAGACCCGCCCTCCTCTGTGGCTCTGGCAGCTAGAAAAAACAGGCAGCTGTGTCCCTGAGAGACAAAATAATTCGTGGAAGCCTGGGTGACATCAGTAGCAAGATGAAGGAAAGACAGTTGCGATAGTATGACCACGTAGCACCCGATCACATTGTTAACCAGGCGATCTCCATGGACCTTCTCCGAATTACATCCAGAGGAAGAACAAAAATTGAATGTGCAAAGGGATGATCAGATGCAGAGGCGTGGATTAGATGACGCTATCCAGGACAGAAGAACTTATAGCCTAAGTACAAGGAGTGCTGACCCCAATAGCCGACAACGACAACAAGTTGGGGTGAAGCCAGAGAGGAGAAAAAGAAGTGTACCGTTAAAAGTGGTATATTTTACACAATTACCGTTATTTGAGATTAACATCTGATGATTGGTAACAATTAACAATTTAGCAATCAGGCGACAACCATCGAGACATACAAACAGTTAAATCTCAATTATTAACTATCGATGCAATCAGATACAAATCTCAAATAACGGTTATTGAGTATCCGGTAAACACATCATAAATAATGCTCAAAACAAAATAAGAGTGCCGTAAATCAATAAACAATCAATTTATACGAGACACAATATCACCTCGCAAGTGTGGAATGCGCGGATTTAAATATCAACGCCATATACTGTACAAGTAGTGGTCTTCGGTACGATCCCGAGAATAGAGAATTTTGTCTGTGGTAAACGTCAACTTAGTTATTAATATTTAGTTTTTGATTCGAGTCATAAAGAATATACCTAGATTGCCGTTTCTGGATGGTATTTCGTTATAGATATGGATCATTCTAGATAGATGAGAGAAATATCTTATATTGGTATTACAGAACTTGGTTTTAAGTAAGCTTGGAGATCTCAGTGATCGGACAGAGATGTGTATGTATTTTTGTAAGAGTATTGAAGGGGTTTGTGTTTGTTATTGTGTTGAGAGTAGTTCATGTTCACTATGCACTAAAGTACAATTATGTCTATAATTTTGAATTACTTAGACATAGACCATAAAAATTTTAGACCATAAAAAAAGTATTGTAGGGGTTTAGAGTTTGTTATTGTGTTGAGAGTAGTTCATGTTCACTAAGCACTAAATAAAAAATAAAAAAATTATAATTAAGTCTATAATTTTGAATTACTTAGACTTAGACCATAAAAAATTTAGACCATAAAAAAGTACCTTGTAGTTGTTAGTTAATTAAAAAACGTACCAAGTAGTTGGTCTTTTGGTTAGAACTCTCGCCTCGTGATCCAGAGGTCGCGGGTTCGAACCTCACTCCAGACCAGCAAGTTAGTCCTATTTTTATAGCATAAGCGTTAAGCTTAGTTTGAAAATAGTAAAAATATTGATGTGACACGTATTCCGTGTTCGCATTTCTATATTTAAAAAAAATTAAAACTTAAAAATTATAATTTTGTTCTTTTTATGTTTGAGTCTTTCATATAATATTACGTGGACACGGTTAACACCTGGGATGTTCATGTGACAATATATGTCATGTTAGATTTTCCCATTATAAAAATGTTTATTACATCACATATAATGTACGCAGTTTTACATGTCTCAAAAGTGCGCGATGTAAAATATATGACCCGTAAATCATAGCGAGTCTGGGAATATCTTCATTTTTGGCTATTCCTCCATCCACTCCTCCCTCCCTTCGTCCTGGTTGGCATGTGAGGCCCTCCTCGACCTTTTTCTCCTTCGACCAGGACCGGCGGCAGGATATTACATAAACTCTGGCCCTTCGACCAGAAACGAAGGACCATGTTTAAAAAGATCGCGTTTAGAAAATTTGTTCCACTTAATATTGAATATCTAAATTAATCATTAAAAAAAAATTCTTCTCAGATATAATATCCCAGCTGGGGAATGCAATCCCGAGTCGGGATTGCCCTTTCGGGATCCCTCGAGATTAGAATTTCCAATCCCGCGGGATCCCTACGGATCGAGATCCCGAATACTTTTGTGTTTCTTTTTTGTTTATAGAGCTGAATAGCAATTAACGACAATGCCTTGCGTTTTTAAATCAGCAATTTTAATAAAATGTTCATTATTAATCATTGCATTTAAGTTTATGTAGGCGTTTTTCCAAGCATCAATCATGACTGATTATAGTAGAGTAAAAACTACTTAATAGTAGTCATTATTTGAATGTGACATGAACGTAAGTTTTAAGTACTTACTAAAAGCTCTATAGACATATAGAGCTATTAGTAAGTGTAGTAAGTAAACATACAAAACTTAAAAAATGCTGATCAATCCCGATAATCCCATCCGATTTTTCGGTTCGGGAAATGCCTCGAGATCTCGCGGGATCGGGATTGCATTCCCTAATCCCAACGTCCTTCGTATAATAATTTAAGAAGAAAAATAAATATTATTTTTTAAAACATTTTATAAATTAAAAACGACCGGACCATCTTGTAATGTCAATTTCCTTAGAAATTTGCTAATT
This sequence comes from Agrypnia vestita, assembly GCA_016648135.1. Classification (NCBI taxonomy): domain Eukaryota; kingdom Metazoa; phylum Arthropoda; class Insecta; order Trichoptera; family Phryganeidae; genus Agrypnia; species Agrypnia vestita. The sequence goes on along the minus strand of JADDOH010020842.1, from coordinate 1,624 downwards.
AGTACTGCGTACGTAATTTATATGTCTATATCTATATATAGAAAATAAAAATATATATATAATAAATTGAGAACGCCCTTCTGTAGGTAATAATTTATATTATACAAAATGTACACAGGTATGTAGGTAGATAAATAATTGTAATTATATATATTATATAATTATATTATTTAAATCGTGTTCTATAGAAATATTTCCCTCGTATTAAGTATATAAAATACAATGAAAATATTTAAAACTCAGAAATAATCTGAAAATTTGTAAGGAAATTGATGCATTTTATTATAAACTCATCTTTGGTGTACTTTATGCCAGTCCTAAGTTTTAATCTTTAATCTAAATCAATGCATATATCATATATGTATATTGTGAAAGGAAGTCCCTGGCGAGCATCTGTCCCCCTGTCTGTCTGTATTATGGCGCTAATCTCAAGAACCACTAGAGGGATTTGTATACAGTTTTTTCTACTACGGCCTGCATTTATCCAGAAATATTTTTGTGTATTAAAAATTGCCCTAGCACATATAGGAGCCGAGTTATTATGGTATTAGTGAATCAAGTCGCGAAAAAATTTGACGAAAGAGAGCTCTCTTGGAAAACGCTGCCTAATCCGTTAGAGATACATTAAAATCGCGTAGAAAAGAATTGTTTAAAATAAAATAATCTGAAAAAAATTGGTAGTACATATCCATCTTTAAGGATAACTTGCAGTAATCGTTTTTGTTACTAAAATTTCATCAAATGTATAACTATGATAGTATTATATAGTATAATAGTTAACTTTCCAGCAATTTTGACCACTTCAATCTTAAGCATTAATCGCAGTTAAAATTTTTCGTTTACACCAAATTATAAAATTAAGTCTAAAAAAATAAGACGTGGACAAAACTGTACCGGGCGAAACCATGCAGGGTTCGCTAGTATTTGAAAAAAATATGTAATTAATTTTGTTTTGAACTCGCGTGTTTGAAAACAAACTGATTATAACTTTGATTAAAAATAATTAACCTTAATGAAATATTAAAAACTCCGATTCAAGTTAATATCATATGCATTTCAAATGCATTCTTACACTAGAAAGGCACGTCTTTCATACTTCTCTCCTGGGAATTTTTACTCCCTTTATATTAACTCGTGGCGTCTGCTTGCTTGCTTGCCGGCTTGTCGTCAAAAAAAACTTTGGATCGATTTTTGACCCTTTTTCCGTGATCCAATCGAGCTGAAACTTTGCACGGTCACGATTTTGGCGACGATCAAGAAGATCTATCAAATTTTCGTTAAAAAAAATTAATAATTATAGTATAATTTTGGATTTTTAGAAATTTCTTTGATTTTTTCAAATTGGAATCATAAAAAAAGTTTCATTAGCAACGGCGGCCCGATAACGTCGCGGAATATTTTCTAAATTTGAATTACTCCGTCGGTATACATAATAGGTACTTAACTACGAATGTCGAAAAACTAAATTGACTGACAAATGTTTTTAGAATTTAATCATCAAAGCATGAAGTGTCTTATCAAAGCTCAAAACATCTGACATTTTAGAAATATATTAAATTACTGTAAGTTTAGTGATATGTTATATGTTTTAATTCGTCTTTAGTTATTGTTATATTTTACAAAG